>LZPO01097120.1:211673-235484 GCA_001675575.1 Neotoma lepida
TTGTTGTCTTATTGCTCTAACTAGGACTTCAAGTACTATATTGAATAAATATGGGGAGAGAGGACAGCCTTGTCTTGTTCTGATTTTAGTGGAATCGCTTTGAGTTTCTCTCCATTTAATTTGTTGTTGGCTGTTGGCTTGCTGTAAATTGCCTTTATTATGTTTAGGTATGTTCCTTGTATTCTTGATCTCTCCAAGACCTTTATCGTGAAGGGGTGTTGGATTTTGTCAAAGGTATAGCCTCCATTTGTAAGAGTCCTTTTAACTCTGAGGCATTCATCATGCTCCCAGGATGAGCTGACTCCCTTGTAGTCCCATTCTCTTTTTAAATGATTCTTCCTCCTCCTTTTCCTCCCCCTTCTTCTAAGACAAGGTTTCTTTGTGTAGTCCTGGCTGTCCTGGGACTAGCTCCATAGACCGGCTGGCCTCAAACTCACAGAGATCTGCCTGCTTCTGCCTCCTGAGTGCGGGGTTTAAAAGTGTGAGCCACCACCCCTAGCCCCACTCTTCTTTCTTAAGGGTTTTGGCAATACTTATTCATATTTCTGTCCCTTTCAAGGTTGTTAGCAATTAGTCTTGATGTCTGATATATACTAGTTGCTTGACAAGTGCTCCTGGAGAGACTATGTACCACAGAATCTGAAAGACTAGTGATGCCTTTATGATCAAAAGAGCCTGTGTTAAAGCCTTTTAGAGATACTAGAACTGTTTTTGGTGTGTGGAGGAGTGCTGGGGCAAGCACTCCACCATTGTACCATGCCCCTAGACCCACATGATCCTTGATGTCATGCTAAGAGACCACTGAAGCATTGTCGAGGACTTCACTAATTTACAGATAATGACAGTTGGATACTTTATACCATTTATAAACACAAGCTTAGCAAAATACTGTAATACAGACAAGCATGGGCATCTCAATCTTTTTTTTTAAAAGATTTATTTATTATGTATACAGAAGAGGGCACCAGATCTCATTACAGATGGTTGTGAGCCACCATGTGGTTGCTGGGAATTGAACTCAGGACCTCTAGAAGAACAGTCAGTGCTTTTAACCTCTGAGCCACCTCTCCAGCCCCATGGCCATCTCAATCTTAAGGAGAACCCATTCCATACAAACAATGGATGAGCTGACTTAGGAAACATTCTCATCTATTAAAACAGATTCTCAAGAACTACACAAAGAAGCAGCTTATTAGCATAGCTCCAGGATATTCCAGAAGGTAATAAAGTGAATGTCTTTTTAATGTGTCCTGTGATTCAGACAAATCAGTCTCATCAGCTAGCCCTTGTTATTCTGAATTAACTGAACTTGCTTTACTGCTCACTGCAGAAAAGCACTTGTTCCTTTTGGAAGTGTGTCTCTGTTGCTTGTCTCAGACACTTGCTGGAACTCAGAGAAAATGGATGCCATTTGGAAGGGGAGGGCGTCTCCAGTACACTTTGAGCGACCTAGGACCTCATNAGTGTCTCCCCTGACTCCACAGGTACCTGCTCCCAGCCTTCTCTGCAACAAACAAAAAACCCTGCCACCAAAACAAAAGGCCCCAATTGTACAAGCACATAGACTTCTGAAATGAGGGCCACAGAGGGTCATCTGACAGAATGGAAGGAGGCTCTGGGGTAGGAGACCTTGCTACAAACAACATACTTGTCTACTAAGCAAAGAGGGCTAGGTTCCCAATCAGGAGGTGTTTTTTCCTCTCTGCCTTTTTTTTTTGGAGGGTGTGATGATATTTTGTTTGTACTCTAACAAATAAAATTTGCCTGAAGATCAGAGGACAAAACCAGCCACTAGATTAAAAATAGAGGCCAGGCAGTGATGGCACACACCTTTAATCCTAGCACTTGGGAGTCACACGCCTTTAATCCTAGCACTAGGAAAGTTGAGACAGGAAGTGATATGGCTAGGTGGAGAAAGGAATATAAGGCCGGAGGAGACAGGAGTTTGGCGCCCTTTCGGCTGAGGACTCAGAGGCATTCAGTCTGAGGATTCGTGGAGACAGGATCTTCTCTTTTCCGCTGAGGAGTTGGCGAGGTGAGAAATGGCTGTGGCTTGTTTCCTCTGATCTTCTAGCATTTACCTTGATATCTGGCTCCGGGTTTTTATTATAAGACCAATTAGGATTTGTGCAATGGGGCGGAGGGGGTGGGTAGTTGGAGAAAGCCAGGAATTGAACCCAAGCCTCTGAGCTGCACCTACCCCAGTCTCCATTTCCTTGGAGCTGTGGCTTCAGGAATAACCTTGGGTAATATGTGGAGCCTCTCTAGAGGCTGAGGTACAGCTGATGACACAGGAACTCTGGTAGTGTCCTCCTACCAAGACCCACAGTGGGTCACTTTGGAAGGAAGCCATTATGGTTTGGGCTACTAAGATGGAAGAAATCTCCTAAACCAATGTGGCCTGGCATCCTGAATGAAATAGGAAGACAGGCTCTGACCTGGGCAAGAAAGCCCATATTCTCTGTCTTAATTGTGACTTTGTTTTGCCTAGTTGCTCTGAGCTAAGGCTTTCGCTGCTAAAATAGTCCTTGCAGGCTGTATAGGGTTTAAAGAAACGCACATCAGTGAAGGAGCACAGAGCATATCTGAGGTTCTCCTTTTAAACACTGATTTAAAACTATATTTAAATAGTGTCCATACATGTGGAGGCCAGAACCCATCTTGTAGGAGTCGATTCTCTCTTCACACCATGTGGGGCCCAGGGATGGAACTTCGATTGTCAGCCTTGACAACAAGTGCCTTCACCTGCTGGGCCATCTTCACCTGTTGGTCTCTAGTTTTTACAAGATTTTAAATATTTTAATTTTCAATATATGGTTTGAACCCATGGATGTGGAATTGATGGCCACAAAGGGCCAACCATGCTTAGATTTCCCTGAACTATTGGAAGACTCAGCATGGTTCTGATTGGATCCTCAGTCCCTCCTTTCTGAGACAGCCCCAATTCCATTATCATCTATTTGTTTACCCACTATGAGTGAAGCCTTCATCTCAGGCCCTTCAGGGGAGTTAGAGAAGATGAAGCTTACACTCACAATTCTCAGGAGTTCATAGTCTGGTAAGGAAACTGGAAAAAACCCACAGAAACTGTAAATAAGCCTGGCAATTCTGTCCTTCAGAGCCTGCAGTAGACTCAGCCCTCTACATTTCATTTAACCCTTGCGGCCGTCACAAGGGTATTACAATAATCCTTCACTATAGAACTAATCAAGGAGCTTTGTTAGGATTCAGACCTGCACTATTGTCCCTTAGGGTCTGTGGCATTCTCTGCATTGGAGGCCTCAGAGTGCAGATCAGAAGGGTCCTTAAAAGTGACTGGAGCCTCCAGGAGGAGCTGGAGCTGGTGAGATGTTACAATTCCCCCTGAGACAGGTGGACTAGTGCAGGTCCGTTGAGCAGCAGGTGCCAACAGGGGATGAGACAGATGTGGAGAGAGATGTTGGAGGTCAGTGAAGTGGCTCAGCGGGTAGAGGGGCTTGCTGTGTAAGCCCGGCGACCTGAGTTTGATCCCTGGAACCCACATTAAGGGACAGGGAGAGAACAGACTCCACAGAGTTGTCCTCTGACCTCCACACATGCTCCANGGCACATGCCTCCACCAAGTTATAAGAAGATAAAATTTTAAAAAGATGTTGAAGGAATGTGCTTGAGGACAAAGGAGAAAGGGGAGAGTCCAAGAAGATACACTCCTAAGAGGAGCCAGCTAGGAGAAAGCATCATCAAGCCAAGGTGCCTTATTTGACAAATCTTGCGCCTTGCAAGGATGAACCGTTCTTAAGAGCCCCCTCCCCACCCCCCACCTGTCCTACTTGGTCCTCAGCTCGGAGCAGTTGTGTGACTTTCAGTGGGTCCTGTTGGGCAGCACTGGTCCTGCAGGCTCACCACACTAGATCTAAACAGTGTATCTTCATGGTTACCGAGATAGATCCAGAGCTGGTTACATTTTAGGGTGTTATTTCAGATTGGCATACTTTCGTGGCACTCTGGCTCTCCAGATCCTTCTGGAGAAATCTGGGGTTGTATTGCATTCTCTCTGATTTATCTCACAGAGTGGCAGGGCTCTGAGAAGTTCTTAAAGAAGTGGATTAATGTTGACTTAACTCATCGATTTCTAAATCTGTCCGATCTCAGTCCTTTTCATGGGTGTAAATTCTATTAATTCCTTGTGGGATTAGCATTCAGCAAAGCTGTGCTGGTTTAGAATGTCAGGTGTGGGCCATGTCGTGGGGCCTTAGCCTGTATGTACTCAGTTGCTGTGTAGGTTGCTTCATGGTGAAGTTGTGAGGCAGAGTCATGTGCTCAGAGTGTGTCTGTCGGGCAGCAATGTGTCTTGCAGACTGGAGAAGAGGGAGGGCCTCCGAGTTGACTCCTGTCGGCCCTTCCAGCCCTCCACCCTCTGCTCCAGACATGGGGAGTGAATCATTGGAAATCTAGCTGCTCTCAACCACTGCTCAATGCAAGCTAGTGGGAGGGATGGCAGGTCACCCTGTACCAAACTGACCAGCCTCCCACAGCTAGAAATAATGGCCCATTGTCCCTGGGCTTCCTCCTCTGTTTTGCTCTGTATGGAGTGTCCAGGCAGCCTGCCAAACTGCCCTTGTGACTTCCCGGGGCCCAGAATTCTCCCTCATCTTCCTTTTACTGCCTCCCACACGAACCCCAGAGACACAGGGCAGCCACACAGTAGATAGAGAAAGGCATGGGGGGCAAGTCATAAGACAGTCTCAGCAGTGACCCCTTGAAGCCAGCTCCTGCTCCCCTGTTTAGTTTCTATGGAGGCTCAGGCCCTCACTCAAAACTTACAAGTTAGGACGGCAGCTATCTGTCACTGGACAAAAGCCACGGCAGGCCTAAAGCAGTAGACTTCAGTTTGTTTTGAATCAGTCTCCCTCGGTGGGGAAGGCTTGGAGTGCACAGCAGTGTGCCTGGTGGTTAAGCCTCTGACTGTAACAGAGCTGGGCTCAAACTCTGTGCCGTGTCGTTGTCCCCCCCCCTCAGCCAAGAACCAGCTGTGTGCACTCAGCTGGGGAGTGAGTTCTGTTCTCTGAGGGTTGCTGAAGAATTAAATGAAGCATGTGAACCCTCCAGAGCATAGGAGGTGGTGCCTGGTATGTGCGCTCATGATTATTTAGATTATGTTCGTGATCGATGTCTATGTCAGCACTATTACACGGTGGGTGGGTGGGTATAGGTGAGTAAGAAACAGTTCTCACAGTTACAAAAAACAGAATCTTTTAAAAGTGATAAAGGTAGCTGGGCGGTGGTTGTACACGCCTTTAATCCCAGCCCTGGGGAGGCAGAGGCAGGCAGATCTCTTGAGTTCAAGGTCAGCCTGTTCTACAGAGTAAGTTCCAGGACAGGCTATACAGAGAAGAGAAACCTTGTCTCAAAAAACCAAAAAAAAGTGATAGATAAATTTTAATTGAAAAAACTTACATATTAAAAGTTTGATACTGTTTTGTTTTATATACTGTTTTATAAATTGAAGATTTTAAAGTGTTAAAATGTACACTAGGGGTGTAATGCACTAAAAAAAGTTGAGCTTAGGGTGCCAGAGATTCCTCAGTGGTTTGTTTTTGTTTCATTTTGTTTCAGAGACAGGGTCCCACTATGTAGCTGTCCTGGAACTCACTCAAGACCAGGCTGGCCTCGAACTCACAGAGATCTAACTGCCTCTGCCTCCCGTGTGCTGGGGTTAAAGGCGTGTGCCACCAGTACCCGGCTGAGATTGCTTGGTGGTTAAGAACACTTGCTGTTCTTGAAGAAAGAAGACAAAGGGTTCAGTTCCCAGCACCACATGGTGGCTCACATGTGTAACTCCAGTTCCAGGGGATCTGATGACCTCTTCTGCCTCTGTGGGCATCAGACAGTCACATGGTACACATTCAGGCAAAACACTCAAAAACACAAAATAAAATTGGTTAAAATTAGCAAATTAACCTGGTGCACTTCTTTAATCCCAGCACTCGGCAGATGCAGGTGGATCTCTGAGTTTGAAGCTAGCCTGGTCTACAGAGTGAGTTCCAGGACAGTCAGGGCTACACAGAGAAACCCTGTCTCAACAAAACAGCAAATATCAAATTAAAGCAATAATAATGTTTTGCCAGTGTTCCAGGTTGCTGACTAGATGTGAATAACAAAGTCCTTTCACATCTGTCTCCATAGCAACCCTGGGTATGGGTTGGGAGCAGCTCTGTGAAGCTTGCACCGTGTGTCCTGTTGCATCGTGTGTCCTGTTAAGCTGTAAGTCCACTTTCTGCCCTTATTACCACAAAGTAGATTAAGCTAGAGAGGGCCCAGCTCTATTGTGATCTGGAAAGCTGAACACCACCTGTCTTTCCCTAATTTGCTTCTGGGACATGACTGTCTAGATCAGTGTTTTTTTTTATGCTGTAGTGTCCCTAAAAATGATTCCTGGAGGTTCTGGACTCCAAACTCATGTACACTGTTCTTCATGTACAATAGGAGCGGTTATCACATGCACTGGCTTAACTTTGGAGACCAGGTAATTCCAGGATATCCTTCTCAGCTGGCTGCGGGCGCTAACCTCCCCAAGTATACCCAAATAAAAGTCCCTGTGTGTATTTCTGCCCTCCTAGCTTTCCACCTTGTCTGTGCTCTCTCTCTCTCTTCCTGGTTTGAACTATTCTGGCCTCCCTGCTACCCCATCCTCTGTGCTCTCTAAAACCCTTAGGGTGGCTGTAAAGAAACTACCTGAGTCTTCTGTGGCTCCACTAAATACTTCTCTTTCCCAGAAAGGCTGCCCAGTCTCTCATCCCACCCACACCCGGCCTGGCCTGTGGATGAAGGACTGTTGCTTTCCTCACACAGTTATATATACAAGATTGTGGTTTATGCCCTCAGCTAGACTGTCTTCAACTAGTCAGTCTGTTCTGTTTTTGTCTGTGGTGCTGGGAGCTGAACCCCAGGCCTTGCACACACCAGGCAATACCTTTCCACTGTGCCACACCCCAAGTCCTGTTATCCTTTATGACCCATTTGCTGATCACTCCTTTTCAGTCACGGAGGCTTTGGCGTCTGACTCAGAGCTATCCTCTCCACTATCTATCCTGTAACACCCAGGTGACTCCAGCATCTGGGCCAACAACATGTGCCAGTGCCACTATCGTGTGGGATATGGCAGTGCAGCCCACACCAACGTCCTCGCCTCACTCAACCAGTGGACTTCACAATGACCTCACAGTGAACCTCACGACCCTCTGGTTCTCTGTGTCCCTCTCTTTTCCCTTTCTTCCTCGCTCCCTCTAAGTGCTCCATTCCTGTTTTCCCCAGGCCTAAGCAAAAGGGGTATCCATCCCACTTTTCATAGTATACATCCCACTCCAATCCTTCTGGGATTGTGCCCGTTCCTAGGAGGGGTGGCGTCTTCAGGTCCAGGGAACATGCACACACTCTCCATATGTACACCCAGCTCCATCGAGCCTTCCTGAGCCTGATTCTAGAGCCTGCATGAACTTTACCCTCAGTTGGTTTGTCCTGAGGATGGACTGAATTGCCAGTGGCATACACCTAAGCCCATGCCATGGTCAAGGACTGTGTAAACATAAGAGGATGGGACTTGGCTGTGTGGGCTGGCATGGTCCTCTCCCACTGTGCCAGAGCCAATGGCAGGAAAAGAAAGAATGTGTGTATAGGCCAGCTCTTCTGACAGACCTCTTTAAGCCCACACAGGAATAAGACTGAGTTTCAGAATTTCAGAATTGCTGTGGAGCAATGACTCTGGTTTTCCACCTTTTTGAGCAAGAGGGTCTTTAAAGTAATCCTGTGCTTATTTCACCATTTTGTGCTGAAGGCAGACAGCTAGTCTCTGATTCACAGGAACTGGAGTCAGGGAACTAATTCAGTCTAAGTAGCCCCATTCTGGTATGAAGCCTGGAGGGTTGGGGCTGGGTGTCTTTGAAGGAAGTAAATACTTGTATGTAAGATTGGAAATAACTATGTGAGCAAAGCATGGCCTATGGAGTTGTAAAATATATCTACATATTCACTGACACTTCTTTCAAAGGATGCAGCCTAATCTCCCTCCCCTTGGTATAAATTGGTCTGAGTAACTAATTTGTTTTTTTAAAGACAGTCTAAGTAACCTAGGTGGTTCTTCACACTTTTTGGTCCTTCTACCCTGGCCTCCAAATGCTGGGGTTCTGGGTGTGTGCTGCCCTGCCCAGTTCAGCAGTCCACGTCTCTAGCAAACAGGCAGAAACCACAGCATGATTTCTAAGATCAAGTCTGTAAGTCTGTCTCGCTGGATTTTTTTTTTCATTTTCAATATCATGGATTTTTTGTTTGTTTGTTTGTTTTGCTTGTTGAAAAAGGTTCTGGCATCAAACTCACTATGTAGTGGAGAGTGACCTGAACTCCTGATCCTCCTGCTTCCACCTCCCAGGTGCCGGGATTCCAGACATGTACCGCCACACCAGACTTGGTCTTTTAAAGGAGTTTGGATGTAAATACTCCAATAATACAGGATTATTTACTGAGTCCTGATCAAAGGGAAGGCCTTGAAACAGTTTCTCTTTAAACTTATTCCTGTCCTATCTCTGTTCTTCTCCACCCAAGACAAGCCAAGAAATTAGAATTTTTTTTTATATGGAGCAAGTCATAGAAACGTAGAATCCCCTCCTGCTGCCCATAAAGCCTCAAAGCTTAAAAATACTTATCTTCCCCTGCCATAAGGACATTCTTTGACCTACTTTGACTAATAGTAGATCATAAGACCTCCATTTTATTTAGTCATTTACTTATTTTTTGTGTCTATGCATTTGTGGTATATGTAGGGTGCAGACAAAGTCCTTGAGTGAATGTGTATTTTGACATGGGTATGGCCATGTCATGGAATCCCAAGGCCTCCATCCCATGGGACAATTGGCAAAGCTGTTACTCATGTGGATCAAGTTCAAGAGGAATGGCAAAGCTTCCCTCAGAGGTATGGATGTTCATGGAAGGTTGATCAGTGTAAAAACTAGCAACTGTACCGTCCTCCTCCTGATGTCCATAGCCTCAGACCACTGCCTACAGACACCTCCTACCAAGACTGGCTAGCCCCTGCCCCTATCTATCTATCTATCTATCTATCTATCTATCTATCTATCTATCTATCTATCTATCTATCTATCTATATCTGTGTGTGTATGTATGTATATGTATATATGTATACATATACATACATATATATAATTTTGCATGTGGGCACATGTGCAAATTTGTGCAAATGCATGTTTTTTCATTGATGGTTCTCTAATTTACTAACGCAGGGTCTCTTGCTGAATCCAGAGCTTGCCAATTTCACCTAGTTTAGCTAGCCATCTTGCCCCAGGGATCCCATGTCTGCCTCCTGAGTGCTGGGATTACAGGGGGACTGCCATGCCTTCCCCATCTTTTATGTGGGTTCTAGAAATCTCAAGTCTTGATACTAACATATACACAGCAAGGACTTTATTGAGCTATTTTCCCAATTCAAGACCTCCAGGGTAGTGGGGCCTGGTGGTGCAGGCCTATAATCTCAGCTACCTGGGAGACTGAAGCAGGAAGATGGCAAGCTCAAGGCTTGCCTGGGCAACTTAGTAAGAGAGCTGGTTTTGTAGAGTTAAAAAGGGGGTGGGGATATAGCTCAGGGGTACAGAGTGCTGGTCTAAACATTAGTTAAATTCCCAGCAATACACCGACAAACGCAAACCCTTCCTTTTTAGAAAGGGTCCTTCTTCTCCATAGTTGGGGGAGGGGGCACCTGGACAGGCCTTTTGGGATACCTACTCATTCTGTTATATTAGATTATACTCTTTGTTCATGTATATTTCTATATGCCTGTCCATGCTTCATTCACCCCAAGCATAAAAATCAATAATTTAAAAAAAATCAATAATTCATCTTGGGTGTTTGGGCTCTGAGTTTGGATTATGTATCATAAAACCATGATCAAATAAACGAGTAATATATTGTGGCGCCTGCACCACCTGGAATTGCGAGGTGGGCAAGGGTCTGGAGACTGAAATGAAGCACAAGAGACCCAGGTCACTCTTGAAGGAAGAATGCTGTTTACTCAAGCTCAGGGGAGCTTATATATCCCTCACAACCCAGCCTCCTGTGGCCACAGCACGGGAAGGGAAAGCACCCAAGGGCAGTGGTAAAATACAGTGTATCCCTCTAACCTCCTTGTAAACAGATTGAACTTCCTTTTCTCAGCATCTGCTTGGCCAAACAAGGCTGGAGGGAACAAAACACAATGTTCATGCAGAAACCTCAAGCTGTTCTCGCTTCTCATCCCGGAGGGAGGACTGCCGGGCCCAACAGATCCCCCTTTTCTTTAAATTCAAGACACAAGACTAGGCCTGACTTAAGTGGCACAGGACGTCAGGCAAACACCTTACCCGTCGTGGGAACTATGTCCAGGTCCAAAACATAATTCCTGTCTTAGGTCGATGTTGCCCCCCCCCCATGATGCCTTACCCATAATTGACTCACTAGCCTGTATCTTAACATGCTCAACCAGATATTAGGGGTTGGCTCATCATGGGTGAGAGCAACGAGAATTTGCTGTGTAGCAAAACTGACCTGAGCTTGCTGCTGGTTCTGCCTCTTAAAGAACATTATCAATACCATTGCTCCTCCAAGCACCAGAACGGCCTATGAGCCTGTTACAGCCCAGTTTTTATAGTGGGTGGAATTTTTGTCTGATTAACCTGCAAAATTTCTTTTATCAGATGCTGAGTGAGACTAGAAGACTGTGCATTCCAGGGTCCAGGAAGGCCCTCAGTTAGTAGCAGACAAATTGACAATTGTAACAGGGGTAACACAAATGGAAAAGTAACTAGGTAAACAGGTGATCATATGAAGATCCCATAACAGATTTACCTGCTCTAGTTTGCCACTTGGATTGAAAGCTTATCCACTGTGTGTGCTGTAGCCACGGTTTGACCAACAGCTATCCCCACAGTCGTGGCCCCCACAGTGGCGGCCACAACAGCAATGACCACTGCAATGGTAATGCCAAAGTGTCTCTCTTAAGGCGAAATAGGACAAGCTGGACATCATGGGAAGCATTCACAGGAAGCAGAAGGGCACCTGGCATCCGCACCACCAGGGCCACATTGTCATCCTTTCAACAGCTTCTCAATCAGTACTCTACGTAGGAGAGAACTAGAAACATTAATAGCATACTGCCAAAACAGGACTATTCAGACTCACTGGCATCAGGATGGGGGGTATCTTCACCATGGCCCATCGGATCTCGATGTGTTACTAGAATCCAAAGGACGCACAAGGCGTTCAGGCACCCATACAGGGTTTTCGGCATTCTGAGGAAAAATACAGATGCTCCCTCATCCCCACATCAGCACTGGATCTGGACCAGTCCATTTCCCTAAAGAAAGGTTCTTCCACTTAACCATGGGAAAACCTGCGGACATGGGCCACCAACGATGGTCAGCAGCAGTCCGCAAATGAGTGTCCACAGTCAAAAAATTCAAAATATAAAGGACATAAGATAATTGGTCTCTAGGAGTAGTATACTCCCCCTTTTTGATTTTATGAATATAAGATTTCAAAGTCCGATGGGCACGTTCCACACCTATCCTTGGGGATTGTAAGGAATACCTGTTTTGTGCTGAATATTATATTCTTCACAAAACCTCGCAAAACCGGCACTTGTATAGGCTGGCCCGTTATCAGTTTTTATGCATTTTGGAATGCCAAAATAAGCAAAAGCTTGTAAACAGTGACTTTTTATCATCACAGACTCTTTCCCCAGTATGGGCAGATGCAAAAATTAAATGAGAAAAAGTATCTATACTACCATGTACATACTGCATGCGTCCAAAAATTAAATGAGAAAAAGTATCTATACTACCATGTACATACTGCATGCGTCCAAAAAAGGGGACATGTGTAACATCCATCTGCCAAACATGGTTTGGAACCAGCCCCCGAGGATTAACCCTACATGGGGTACTAGCAACAATTCCACACATAAAGGGCATTCTTTAACTATATCTGTTTGATCTCTGGTTATTTTATAATGAAATTTTAAAGATCCCGCATTAAGATGAAACTTATCATGGGCTTTACTTGCTGCCTCATTCCAATATATCTGTCAGTAAGTTGATCAGCCAAGTCATTGCCTTGGCTTAGGGGTCTGGACAAATCAGAATGAGCTCTCAAATGACATACATAAAAGGGATATTTTCTTATCCAAATTAACGACTGGATTTGCAAAAGTTGTTTCTGAACATTAGAGACGGCAGCAATATGGGCGATAGTCTCTAAAGGTGCCAAAATTTTACTTATATAAATATGTCAGTAAAAAGATTAAAAGGAACATCACAATATTTCTCTAACGCTAATGCAAAAGCAACCAACTCAGCAACTTGAGCAGTTTTGGTGGGGACGTGATGCACCAAAATAACCAGCTGTGCCAAAATATCCTGCTGTGAGCACACCACAGCCTTCCCTTTAGAGGAACCATCAATAAAAACATTAAGGGCCTCAGGCAATGGCTGTGAGGAAACAATCTTAGGGAAACATACTGGATTATTGTGAAACAACTGTAAAATTCTATCAGATGGATAATGATTATCAAATTTACATTCATTAAAACACAAAAACTGTGTCCAATCATCCGCAAAATTTTGTAACCAATTTATTTGCTCTTTCTTATAAGGAGTAATAATGTTATTAGGTAAAATGCCAGATATTTGTATACTTTGTTTACAGGCTTTCTGTATAATGTGCAAAACAGAAGAAGGACAAGAAACAACAGCTTTAGCAGGAGACCCATGCTCTAGACCCAAAGAATGGGCCCACGTTGCCAAAAAACTCCAGTGGGACTATGCTGGGAAATATTAACAAAAGCAATGGCTGGCTATAATCAACATAATTTACATGGGCTGAGGAAAGCTTTTCCTCAACTAATGTTATGCATTGTCGTGCCTGGGGAGTCAACTCCCTGGGGGAAGTTGGATCTGAATCTCCCTGTAGCAGATCAAAAAGTGGTTTTAATTCTCCTGTAGAAATTCCTAAGCTTGATCTCAGCCAATTAATATCTCCAAGCAATCTTTGAAAGTCATTTAATGTTTGCAATTTATCCAATCTTAGGGCAATTTTTTGAGGTCTCACTCCATTTTGTAACAATTGATGACCTAAATATTGATAAGGGTAATGTTGCTGCACCTTTTCAGGGGCAATTCTCAAACCAAAAATTGCTAAGCATTCCTTCATATCTGCAAATGCTTGTAATACTAGATCTTGACTATTTCCTGCTAACAAAATATCGTCCATATAATGTATAATATATAACTGTGGATATTTATCCCTTATAGGTGCAATGGCTCTTGAAACATACATTTGACAAATTGTAGGGCTATTAGCCATACCTTGGGGTAAAACTGCCCACTGATAGCTCTGATATGGTTCCTGAAAATTTATTGAGGGAATACTAAAGGCAAATTTTTCAGAATCAGCAGGATATAGGGGAATAGAAAAAAAAGCAATCCTTCAGATCAATTACCAGGAGATAATACCCTGCAGGAATTCCTACAGGCTGAGGCAATCCAGGTTGAATTGCTCCCATAAGTTNCATACATTCATTTACTGCTCTCAAGTCTTGTAACAGTCTCCATTTCCCAGATTTCTTTTTTATTACAAAAATAGGAGTATTCCAGGGAGACGTGGACAGAACCATATGTCCAGCCTCCAACTGTTTCTGCACTAAAGCATGGGCAGCCTGCTGCTTTTCTTTAGTTAGGGGCCATTGCTCTATCCAAACAGGTTTATTTGTTTTCCACTTAATAGGTATTGTATTAGGCTGCCCTGCAATGGCCCCTAGGATAAATTTCCCAAACCAGTGTGCTGTCCTGGCAATTGACAGATCATCTGCCACTGGTTGAGGATCTCCTTGTAGATGTTTTCCTAATCCTCTGCCTGGAACAAACCCTTGATCTGCCATCGTGTGCTGAATAGGTTCTGTGGTTAAGACTACTCCCATAGCTTGTAAGATATCCCTGCCCCACAAATTAATAGGTAAATGGTCTAAAACAAAAGGTCTGAAAATTCCCTCATGACCCTCTTCATCTTTCCACTCAAGGTATTGTGAGCTACATTCAGGAGAATTGGCGATTCCAACCCCCTGTAGCATAGTAGAGGCTGGCTGTAAAGGCCATGCTGCAGGCCAATGTTTTTTAGCAATAACAGAGGAGTCTGCTCCCGTATCAGGGAGTCCAGTAAACCTTTCCCCATTAATAACCAGGGTAAGCGTAGGATGTTTTTCTAAGCTAGATACCCAGTATGTTCCATGGGACCCTGTGGATCCAAAGCCTCTTCCCAGTTTAAGGAAGGGGTTATTGGACCGAAACATGGGCAGGAGTACTATCTGAACAATTCTTGCGCCTTGAGGAATCACTAATACCCCCACCTCTGTACTGACCATGATCTTAATCTCTCCAGTGTAATCTTGATCTACCACTCTAGGTATAATTCTGATCCCCTTCAAAGTGGCACTGCTACGCCCTAATATAATCCCTACAGATCCTGTTGGTAAAGGTCCATAAACTCCTGTTCCTAAAGCCTGGATTCCCATCTGAGGTGTTAATACTGCTCGGGTGGTAGAGTGGAGGTCCAATCCTGCACTCCCTGGGGTGCCTCTGACAAGGTCATGGATGGTGATATGTTTCTCTGGGGAATAAACCAAATGGGAGCTGGGGTCAAGAGTGCTCACGGCTCCATACGCTTGCGGTTTGGGGGCCTGGGGCAGGCCCCGCTTCCTGTTTCCCGACAGGGGAATGGGATTTCCTTGTATGTCTGTTTTGGACCTGCACTCGTTGGCCCAATGTGCTCCCTTTTGACACTTAGGACAGAGTCTAGGGTTACCCGGGACTGGCAAACCATGCCTTCTAGAGGAACTCAAAAGCATTGGGCATTGTCTTTTAAAGTGTTCTTGTCCACACTGATAACAAATTTTAGGTCGAGCACCACCTCCTTTGAGAGAGGAGGTGATTATTGCCCCAATGACATGGGTCCCATCAATGTCCCTGCATATTCTAATATAATCATTCAAACTTTTTTTCCTATGAGGGCAGATGGCCTCTTTACAATATTTATTAGCATTTTCAAAAGCTAGCTGCTTAATTACAGGCATAGCAGTATCCACATCACCAAAAATCCTTCCTCCTAGCTGCAAGAAACAGTCCACAAACTCAGAGTAAGGCTCTGAGGGTCCTTGAAGGACCTTAGACAATTGATCTCTTGCACCCTTATTAGATAAGGCCTTCTAAACTCTAGTGGCAGAAGCTGCAATCTGAGCATATACCGCAGGATCATAGTTTATTTGAGCTGCTAGACCTGCATCTTGCCCAAATCCAGTTAACATTTCCATGTTTCGTTCTGGAAAGCCAGCAGCGGCATTACGCCGCGCGGTTTTGGAGCAATTTTCTTGCATCTCTCCCCTCCATAACAAATAATCTCCCCCAGAAAGACATACCCTGCAGAGCTGCATCCAGTCACTGGGTGTAAGGTGTAGATCTACAAAGGATTCTAGCAATGCCATGGTAAAAGGTGCGTGTGGGTCGTAGGCCATAACTGCTTCTTTCAACTGCTTAATATCCTTAAAGGCTAGAGGATTATGCTGTCTGATTCAATTACCTTGCTGATCGACTGTCTCAATTACCGGGTAAATATACTTTACTCTTCCTAGCTCTTCTATTCTAGCCTGAAGCTTATGAATTTCAGCTTCCAGATCAAGAGGGGCAGAGGCTGCAGCAAAGGGGTTTGGAGTCCCGGCAAAAGGATTGTGCCATGGCAGTCGGCATAGAATCGCTTTACAAGATGCTTCAGACTCTCTGTCTTCCTCCTCAATTTTCTTTTCTAAAGTTTGAATTTCTTGTTCTAAGGTCTCTTCTTCCTCCTCTAATTCTTTTCTAAGACTTTCGACTTCTCCCTCCTCAAAATCTTTTATAGATTTTACTGACTCCTCATCCTGGACTTCGGCGAAGGTTTTATTTAAAGTGTCCAATTGCTCCTTCACCTCAACATTAGGGTTGAGAGGGCATCTCTTACCAATTTCCACAAAGAAAAAGTAGCTATAGGGAATTCCTCAGGTCCTCTATCTTTCAGTGCCGCCTTTACTTGTTTCCAATCGGGGATATTAAATCCCCCTGCCTGGAGGAACCACGGACTAACATCTACAACTGTCTTAATGAATTCTTGTGCTGTTCTTGTCTTAATACCGGTGCCCTGCTTTTTTAATAATACAGTTAACTGCTCAGTCAAAATCTGTAGAGTTACTGCACCCATCTTCAGTTCACCCTCCCCAATCTGGCCAGCCTTCTGAGGGTGGTCTCTCAGAGATTCCCTAGTTTCCGATCTTGCTGGGGACCTCCATTCTGTGGCGCCTGCACCACCAGGAATTGCGAGGTGGGCAAGGGTCTGGAGACTGAAATGAAGCACAAGAGACCTGGGTCACTGTTTATTCAAGCTCAGGGGAGCTTATATATCCCTCACAACCCAGCCTCCTGTGGCCACAGCTCGGAAGGGAAAGCATCCAGGGCAGTGGTAAAATACAATGTATCTCCCTAACCTCCTTGTAAACAGATTGAACTTCCTTTTCTCAGCATCTGCTTGGCCAAACAAGGCTGGAGGGAACAAAACACAATGTTCATGCAGAAACCTCAAGCTGTTCTAGCTTCTCATCCCGGAGGGAGGACTGCCGGGCCCAACAATATATTTCTCTTGCTAACCTTTTATATAGGAGTGGCAGCTGTGTCTTTAATATAGGGAAAAAATTACCATCTTTCCACCCCTGCAATTTTTTGCTTAGGCACATGTCTATACCTAGTGGCTATTAAGCACTGCCCACATACTATGTTTACAGAGTAAAGCCCCTGACTTGTCTCAGTAAAAATGATGTCTTTGGAGATCAAAAATGGCTACAGGTTAATTCATAATGTGAGTAAGTCCTGCTTTAGGTAATTGAGGTACCTAATTTAGCAGACTGAGTTTTTTGGCAGGTGCTGTTGTGAGACAATTGGGATGGAGAGGTCAAACTCTACCATGAGCCTTGCAAAGGCATCAGTGAGGGCAGATTATCTCCCATGGGCCAGGTCCATTGCAGACCAACCTGCCTGAGCTTGAATGAAGGAATGAATCGGGCTGGGGCCTCATCTCTTAGACTCAAAGACTTTTCCCATATAACCTTTTACAACACAATCTCAGCCATGATCAGGCAAGATCGCTGGCTAGGCTTGCTCTCGGGAGAGAAACATACCAGTGTGTAACTTTAAACGTAAACGTGGTTTTGGTTTGGGGAATTCTATCTAGCCATCTTTTCCCAGTTTAGGAGGAGAGTGAAAACTTCACAATACTGGAGTAGAAGAGTTCAGACATAATTGGTTTGTGAACAGAACGTGTTTATGTTTGGAGTCTTTGCTCTCAATCCAACTGTCTGGCTGTTAAAAATTATTAGAGATGAGGACACTGAGGCTCACGGGCTAAATTACTTGAGTTTTATTGAGTTGAAGTAAATTGTCTCCATTTCTAATCTTCTGTACGGGTGGTGTGTGTGTACAGGTATGCACACTTTATGCCTGAGGAGACGAGAGGACTTCGGGTAGTCTCTTCCTCTTCACCTTACTCCTTTGAGACAGAATCTGTTACTGAACTTAGAGCATGCTATCTGCTGGCCAGGTTGGCGGAGAGCCCCAATGACCCTCTTGTTGTTTCTGGGGTACTACTAGCTTTTAATGTGGGGGCTGGGGATCCGAGTGCAGGTCCTCTTGCTTGCACAGCAAAGAGTTCTCACCCATTGAGCCCTCTCCCAAGGCCCTGTTTCTATCTTTACTAGCTTGTACATTTCTTTTTTCCCTTTTTGCCTCACACTGTAGCTTAGTGTCAAACTGGCGACAATCTCCCTGCTTCCTAAGAACCGGGACGGCTGCTCCCTCACTCTTCTTGTACATGTAGAGATTTGAGAGCAGCAGTCTAATGACTGGTCAACATGAACCCTACAGGTCTTCCCCTATCTCTCCAGGCCTCTCAACCAGGGGAAGCTTATCTGCCTACTGGAGCATGGTTTCTCTGCACGTGTGTGAAGCCATCCCATGCATGAGTTGGAAGGAGGCCACAGGGGCGCAACCCTGAGGCTCTTCAGAGCAGAGCCCACTGAGACTGGCTCAAGTTTGTCCCTCTGGAGCCCAGCAGATGACACTGCAATGGGCGGTGAACCGATGTACGCAGATGGCGCAGCGTACCTCACTTCTTCCTCCCCGGGACTTAAGCCCCTATAAGGGAAGTGACTGCCTGCACTCTTCCTTGCTGGGACACTTAGCCCGGAGGTGGAGGGGGTGCACGTGACCCCGCGGGCTGCGTCGCCCCGCCCCGTCGTGACGCGCGTGGCCTCTCCCATCCTGACCGCGAGGGTGCCGTTGCGCCGCCTCCGCCGTTCCCCGGCCCTCGCCTCTGGGGCTGCCCCGTACATTGCCTGACCTGTGGCCCGCCAGCTCCTCCTCACCCCGTCCCCGCCGGACGGTCCGAGACAGCTCACCCCGGGGGATCACCGTGCCCTCGACCCCGCGTGGCCACTCCAGAGCAGGTGGGAGTGGGCGGGGGGCAGCGCGGCAAGGACAGGCGCAGCGGACAGCCTGGGCGGCCGCGGCGGGGTCCTGGCTGGGGGAGGCCAGGCTTGCGGCGGGGCGCAACGGTGTCTCCTTCACTTCGCCCTCCAGCCGCGGCGGCTGCAGCGCCATCTCCAGATAGCGGAGCGGCCTCAGCTGCGAGCGGAGCGGCGGCGGCAACGCCCCTCAGGACACCCGCAGGTACTATGTTGTCCGCCTCATGCTGGACCCGGGGTTTAGGTCGGGCCGGCAGCCTGAGCGGGCTCGGGGCAGCCCTGCTCCCCTAAGATGGCCGCACGGGCCCCGGTTCTCTGCTCATCTGTTCGAGATCCCCTGCGGGCCCTTTGACNGTCCCCTGACCGCACTTCTTGTCCCTTCTACAGATCACCTCTTCCCCGCGGCTTCGCTATGGCGGACTGTTGTGTACCGACATGCCCACGGCGTAAGTAGATCAATAGACATGTTTGCGGTGGGGCTGCTGGAAAACCATAGCTGGTCCCGCCGCGATCCGCATGCCTGCAAGGACTCGGGAAAGTGTTTCCCCTTTGCGTGGCCACTAAAGCTTGCTGCCGCCTCTGCTGACCAACATGGTGTGGGCTGTTGGGTTGCAGATAGGGGGCTCGCGCCCGGGGCGTTGGTCCTTGGCCGGACCCACCCTCTGCTTTTGAATGTGTCACTTACACATCCGGAAGCGAAACAAAAACTACTAGTTGTTGAGTTCTACGCTGGAGAATTAGATCAGTCACTTTGCAAAGAGGAAGTAGTTCTCCCTCAGCCTGCAGAGATGGGAGTGCACTACAAGGTCATTACACGTGTTCCTAAGGGCGGGGATGTGTTCTTGAGAATGAATGAGCTGCTGCGGGAGCTCAGATTCCTTGCCCTTAAGCCTCATTGCATTGGCGGAGTACTTGGGAGTCGTTTTAATGTGTTTAAAGTGCCATTTGATATTTAGTTGCTGTAGACACTTGACTGAAACAGATGATTGTATTGCGCCCCCCCTCCCCCCAAGATGTCAGTTCCCAGAGTGTTAAGTTTCTGTCTCCTCGCCCGAGTGTTGGTTTTGTTCTTGGAAGACGTACCGAGGGATTTGCTAGGGGAAAATGCCTACTCTTAAAATTTTGGTTTTTATCTGTTAAATCAGTCAATTCCCATGAATTCTGGCGAGTGTGTGTACACTTGTACTAGTGTTGTGAGACTGCAGACATTGAGTTTAGGAAAGATAGGCTTCCCCCTACCCTATAAAAACAAACTGGTAGAACTGTCCCAAGTTCTACCAGTTATATAGCTATTTAGAAGTAAACTGTTAGGGATGGCTATTTAGAGTAGTTTTAGTGGCATCAAAAGCATTCCCATTGGTTTTGAATGTAAATATTAGTAGTAGGTCATAGTCCAGTCACATTAACTGTATACAATGTTTCTTTTTACTAGCAATGTGTATCCCTCCATGCTATGCTGACCTTGGCAAAGCTGCCAGAGATATTTTCAACAAAGGATTTGGTAAGGACTTTTCTTTTAATTTTAGCTTAAAAGAGAAAATGTATGCTTGGATCCTTTCAGAAAATTGACTTGCTTTTCCAGACTGAATATCCTGCTGGATTAATTCTTTTGCCAGATGCATTTTATGGTAGACTGCTTCACTGCATCCCAGTTTCTCAGTTTTTCTTCAGGTGGCAATGTATGAATTCTAACCTTTTAAGGGAAAAGCTTGTACTTTTTGTTGTTGTTGTTGCTGTTGTTTGTTTGTGTTTTTAGACAGAGTTTCTGTGTGTAGCCCTGGCTGTCCTGGAACTCACAGTGTAGACCAGGCTGGCCTTGAACTTGGAGATCTGCCTTCCTCTGCCTCCTGAGTGCTGGATTAAAGGCATGCACCACCACGCTGCAAGAGGCTTGTACTTTTATTTTCTTTACTGACAGCACTCAGGCCTTGGTTGAGTAGAGCTGCCCTGAATTACTGTTTTAATTTTGTTTGTGGTTCCTGGTAGGACTGAAACCTTAAGGGGTTGTGGGCTTTTTAAAGTGAGTTTGAATGTTCTTGAAAATTGTGTTGCACATATCCCTTCTCACACTCCTTTGGAATAAATGTCCTTAACATGTAGCCATAAACAATAGGCTATCCTGAGGAAGTGATTTTCTAATCTGATGTTTAAAAATGGCTTGGAAAGGGTGTGTCAGGTGGGGCCAGTCACCCACCAGCACACTGCAGTCACTAGCCTCAGTAGAACTGACTGCTTTTGAAGTGTTCTTCAGGTACTGTGCGACAGTACATTTTTGTTCCTCTGCACAAACATATGTAAAACCCAGTAGGCTGAAAATAAAGATTAGTAGTAGAGATTCAAGGCTCTGGGTTCAATCAACAGCAGCAGTGGGAAATATTAACAATCAACTAACTAATATTCTGTAACCTCTTAACCCGGCCAAGTTGGCCACTCAACCATCACCAAGTAGTTAGACTTTTCTGTAAACCAAGGAAACCAGGACAGGACAAATATAAGACCCCATAAGTGCAACAGGATAAATTTTGGACATTGGAATTGCTTTAAATGTAACATGAATAATGGGTATACATTGCAGAAGACTCATGTTTGCTCTCTATTTTTTGAAGGCTTTGGGTTGGTAAAACTGGATGTGAAAACAAAGTCATGCAGTGGTGTGGTAAGTGACTAAGAAATTCTCAGAAATCTTTTCATTTCTTATCCTATAAATGTGTACAGCTGTTTTGCCTTATGGAGGCAGAGGTTAATTTGTTTTGAGTGGTTTACAGGTAATCTGACTTATTGGCTTTGGATAGGATTTCTGATTTTCATGTAGTTTTATTATATTCCTGTGTATATCTTTATTTTTAGCCTACTGGGTTTTACGTATGTTTGTGCATGTACGTTACCCTAAAATAAACATACCATCCTTGTCCTTAAAAAGCTCACTTTCAAACTGAGGGTGTAACTTAGTGGTAGGGGCTTACTAGCTGTGTATGAGGTCCAGTGCTACAAAGACAAACAACACCCCTTTCTAGTTGGAAAGACAAGCTGAGAATAATCAGAGAATTGTTATCAAGCACTAGATTTATAAGCAAAAAATTCTTGTTGGAAAGGAAAGGCGTATTGTAACAGGGTTAGGGAAAGTTATGTGGAAGCAAGATTTTGAAGGATCTGTAGGCATTGGATCAAAGAGGGTATGCTTTGTTTATACTTTCTGAGTAAAATTGAATAGTATTGGTGCTGTAGCATACAAACATACTCACAATTAAATTCTATTAAGGCCCTTTTCTTTCTTGAACTGTAGAGATGCTCAGGCTACCCAAAATGTGGAAGATAAGTTCATAGTGATGAAATGGAATTGCTTTGTTGTTGGTTTCCTTTGTCCCCATTGGGCCCACAGGCTGATGCTGACCTTGTTTCCCTAGCACTCCCTGGCATACATTAGGCTGGCCCTTGATCTCAGGGACTGAGAGATGGTAGTAGGTGGAGCTTAGGTCATTAATCATTGTCTTGCAGGATTAAAAACTGCTGCCCATATACATTTCCCATTTAAACTATTTGTTGGAAGAACATGCTTCCTATGTTTTTAATGTTATCCCGTTGTTGGTGCATGCAAAGCTACAGAGCTTTCCTGCCCTCAGCTCTGAATTACCCCACAGGAAGCTGTGCTGTTAGAATTGAGAATACAGGACTCCACAAGTTAAGTGTGTTCCTCGGGGCTACTCGTTTAGCAAATGACACCTCAACCCAGATACCAGGACTCCTAACTTTATATCCAGTGTTTTTTCTTAATATAACCCAGTGCATTTTAGAAGGAGACCAAATGTTAAGTGTTGATGTAATTTCTGTTAATGTAAATGTCTAGTTTTAGGAGGTCATATATGGACCTAAGGCCTTATTTTGATCTTTTTAACTTATAGTTAAAAATATTTATTCTACGTGAAGGATAGTTCTCCATTGACAACAGTTTTTGATATTTCTTTTTATTTTATTATTATTGTTTGTCTGTTTTTTGAGTTTTTTTGTGTAGCCCAGGCTGTCCTGGCCCTCAGAGATCTACCTGCCTCTACCTCCCAAGTGCTGGAATTAAAGGTGTGTGCCACCTCCGCCTAGCAGTGTCTATTCCTTAACTCTACAGGTATCACAATTTCTGATAAACTAAAACAAAATTATAAGTTTTAGATCAATCAATTTTAGGCATAGCTTTCCAGTGACTGGAGTGTAGAGACACTAATACAGAAAC
This sequence comes from Neotoma lepida, assembly GCA_001675575.1. NCBI lineage: Eukaryota > Metazoa > Chordata > Mammalia > Rodentia > Cricetidae > Neotoma > Neotoma lepida. Next base: position 234,506 of record LZPO01097120.1, read on the forward strand.
TGTAAGTCAGAACTCTGACAGGCTGCTTAAAGCTTACATTTTATCTTGGCATATTTCACGTGCTGTGCTTGGTAAAAACAGACACTTAGGTCATCTAGAAAATTCTAAGATACAGCCTCCCTCTGTGTTCTCCTTTTACTTGGTATGCCACAAGGGATTGGCAGATGTGCTGTATACAAACTCATGATTAAAACTTTTATTTTTAATTAAAAATGTTATTTTACATATATGAGTTTGCCTGTATGTCTTTGTGTGCCTGGTGCATGTGCTGTCAGATTTCCTGGAACTGGAGTTTCAGATGGTTGTGAGTTGCCGTGTGGATGCACTAGGGAGGCAGAGGCTGGCAGATTAGGACAGCCTGGTGTACACAGCAAGTTCCAGGACAGCCAGATAAACAACAACAACAAACAGCAAAAAGAAGATATGTAAGTTGTTTAGAAAGGCCTGAAACCTAGTCATTTCAGAAAACCAGGGACTAGAGCCATGGCTTGTTGTAAGAGTGGGTGCTGCACCCACATGATGGCTCACAACCACCTCGGAACTTCAGCTTCAGGGAAATCAGACTCCTGGCCTCCCTGGCATCTTCACTTAATATTCACATGCATATGCAAATTAAAAATAATTCTTTATAAAGGAAAAAAGAAAGTATTGGGATTATTGAATTTGAATTTTACATGTAGAAATTTTCACATTTTGTGTGTGGATCATGGGTGTGTGCATGTGGAGGTTGGAGGACAACTTGCAGGACTCACTTCTCTCTTCCTACCGTGTGGGTTTCAGAAATGGAAGTTAGGTCATCAGGTTTGGCAGCGAGCCTTTATACCCAGGGAGCCTTGTCACCAGCCCCGTATACTTAATCTTTATTGAACAGTTAGAAATGGAGTTAGAGCCGGGCAGTGGTGGCGCACGCCTTTAATACCAGCACTCGGGAGGCAGAGGCAGGTGGATCTCTGTGAGTTCGAGGCCACCCTGGGCTACC
>LZPO01097120.1:235539-268824 GCA_001675575.1 Neotoma lepida
AAATGGAGTTAGAAAGGTGACATCCTAGTGGCATCAGAGTCAGTCAGAGGCTAATTTGTCACTGTTGTGTTTGCTTAGGAAGTAGCACAGCGTAAAGTTAAGCGTGTTGAATAAGTTAGGAGTGCATTCTTCCAGGCTTAGGAGAAGGTTCATGAAGGTGTTTATTGTCTTGGTAGGAATTTTCAACATCTGGTTCATCTAATACGGACACTGGTAAAGTCAGTGGGACCTTGGAGACCAAATACAAATGGTGTGAGTATGGTCTGACTTTCACAGAAAAATGGAACACCGATAACACTCTGGGGACAGAGATTGCAATTGAAGACCAGGTAGTGTTTCACAAACTTGCTTTTGTGTCATTTTTGTGTTTTTGTATTTCAAAAAGAAAAGAAAGCTGAACATAGATTCTCATAAAATCTTTTTCTCCTAAAATAGATCTGTCAGGGCTTGAAGCTGACATTCGATACTACCTTTTCACCGAACACAGGGTGAGCGCTGACGCTTCTGCACGCACTCAACTTGAAGCATTCTTTTTTTTCTTTTAAAGATTTATTTACTTACTATGTATACAGTTTTCTGCCTGCATGTATGTCTGCATGCCAGATCTCATTATAGATGGTTTTGAGCCACTGTGTGGTTGTGGGGAATTGAAGTCAGGTCCTCTGGAAGAACCGCCAGTGCTCTTAACCTCTGAGCCACCTCTCCAACCCTAACTCGAAGCATTCTTTTCTGCTCAGGAGAGAAGCACTTTGCTTCAGTAGTTCACTGCAGTGGCCACGGCCTGCTGTTGACCATTGCTTGCCATCATTGGCTTGCTTCAGAAATTGGCCTCTTCACAGTGGCAGTGCTACTTGTTTCTTAGCTTTTGTGACTGTTAGTTTTACACAGCATTTCTCCTGTGATGGGGCAGTTCGTCACCCCATGTGGGTTTGTTTAGTTTATTTGGTTGTTTTAACCCTAAAATTGTCACTGCGGTTTATCTTTCATGCCTGTCACGTAGAGTTAGGTGTATAAATCTTTGTCCCTGGTGTCAGTTTCAAATCAGTCTTTCCCTTTTTTTTAGAAAGAAAAGTGGTAAAATCAAGTCTGCTTACAAGAGGGAGTGTATAAACCTTGGCTGTGATGTTGACTTTGATTTTGCTGGACCTGCGATCCATGGCTCAGCTGTCTTTGGTTATGAGGGCTGGCTTGCTGGGTACCAGATGACCTTTGACAGTGCCAAGTCAAAGCTGACAAGGAGTAACTTTGCAGTCGGCTACAGGACTGGGGACTTCCAGCTACATACTAATGTGTAAGTATCTCTTTAGAGGCTCTCAGGATGGTGTGTAATGTCATTTCTTTTGATCTATTTTTAATTTAAAGGATATCTGACATGGGGTAGTTGTAGGCGCTCCTCAGAAGCACATAGTGTAGACACAGTGTATGCTCACATCATCGAGACTTGAGATGCTCTGTGTCTTTGTGTGTGTGTGTGTGTGTGTGTGGTTTAGACTTTGTCAGACTGCTACCAGTGCTTTCTCTGACATGATGACCTAGGGTGTGTGGGGTCCTGGTTTGATAGGATTATCTTAGCATGTCAGATCACGGTGCTTGGCGGGTTGTAGTGCCTCACACCTTTAATCCTAGCATTGGGAGGCAGAGGCGGCTGTATCTTTCTGAGATTGAGGCCATCTTAGTCTACATAGTGAGTTCTAGGCTGGCCAGAAATACATAGTGAGCTCCTTTCTCAAAAAAAGGATATGGTGTTTTTTACCTGACTTGTTAGATTTCATAGAAAATGACTCAGCTGTTTTTCCATGACAAATGAGTATATTGGTAAATAACAGAAGCACAAAAGAAGAACATTTCTTATAATCCTACCAATTAGACACATAATCTTAAAATTTCTTATATTTATCTATTTGTTATGTTATAGTACATATGTGGAGGTTAACTGGAAAACTGATTGTCTCAGGTATCAAACTCAGGTCCTCAGGCTTGGTGGCAAGGGCCTTAAGACATAATAAACAATCTCTCTCTGGGCCTGGGTACAATTTTTTAAGTCTCTTGTGTAGCCCCCTGTAAAGACTCTTTCTCTGTCCCTCTAGCCACCTTTCCAATAATGACACAGAGACTTCTTATTAATTACGAAAGCTTGGCCTTAGCTTAGGCTTGTTTCTAACTAGCTCTTATAACTTAACCCATTTCTGTTAACGCATACTAGGCTGCCATGTCACTGGTGGCTTTTACCTCTCCTCCTGCATGTTCTGCTTCCTCTGTGTCTGGTTGGTGACTCCCCCTTTCTTCTTCCCAGAGCTCTCTCTGTCCGGAAGTTCTGCCTATACTTCCTGCCTAGCTGTTTAGCTTTTTATTAAACCAGTCACTGTGACACATCTTGCATCAGCCCTGCCTGGCCTGAAACTCACTACCTAGATAGATATATAATCTTTATTTATGTTTTGGTATACTCTTGTGTGTGTGTGCATGTGGTGTTGCTGGGAGCTGAATCCAGGGATTCGTCCAGGATAGGCAGTAGTCTATCATTGATCTCTACTGTGTGTGTGTGTGTGTGTGTGTGTGTGTTGCACACCTTAATCCCAGCACTCAGGAGACAGAGGCAGAAGGATCTCGTGAGTTTGAAGCCAGCCTGGTCTACATTGTAAGTTTCAGGACAGCCAGGAATACATAGAGAGACTCTGTCTTTAAAATCATGAGGCTGGCCTGGAGAGATGGATGACTCAGCACTTAAGACTGCTCTTCCAGAGGACCCAGGACCCACGTGACAGCTCACAACTGTCTGTAACTCCAGTTCCAGGGTATCTGACACCCTTACACAGACATATATGCAGGCAGAACACCAATGTACATAAAATAGAAATAAATCATTAAAAACACGAGGCTGTGGCAGAAGGATTGCCATGAATTTGAGTGTAGCCTGGGTTATGGAGTAAGAGTCACACTGTCTCAACCAAACTAGAAAGGACTTTTAAGTTTTCGTTAGAACTTTAAAGACCAGCTCTTACATTACTAAGGCAAGCATTCTCCACTCTGCTACCTGCTCAGTTCTAGTAGTGGCTTATACTAACAGTAATGCTACAATATATTACCCTGTGCCTTAGAAGTGGTTACATTGTCTATTCTAGATTCTAATTCAAAATATCTTATAGCAATAATGGGACAGAGTTTGGAGGATCAATTTATCAGAAAGTATGTGAAGATTTTGACACTTCAGTAAACCTTGCTTGGACATCAGGTACCAACTGCACTCGGTTTGGCATTGCAGCTAAATACCAGTTGGATCCTACTGCTTCTATTTCCGTAAGTACTTGTTCAGGGTAGGATGGAGTTTCTGGGTGGGAATGACTCTGGGTATATTGGATGGTGTGGAAGCTTGCCTGGGACTCGCACAGTCCATGTTTACACATGTACTGGCATTAAAATTGGAATGCTGCTTTTGCTGTGGAAATTGTGCTAGAGGTTTACCATCCAAGCTAGATGACTGCTGATCTGGATGACAATGGCCCCCATATGCTAATATATTTGAATGCTTGGTCCCCACTTGGTGGGACAGATGAGGAGGTGTGGCCTGGTTGGAGGAGGTGTGTCACTTGGGGCAGGTTTTGAGGCTTCAAAGCCCAGTCATTCCCAGTTAGCTCTCTGCCTCATGCTTGTGGATCAGATGTGAGCTTAGCGTCGTGCCTACCTGCCTGCTGCTGGGCATGGACTCTCACCCTCTGAAAGCAGGAGCCCTGAATTAAATGCTGTCTTTTATAAGTCACCTTGGTTGTGGTGTCTCATCACATCAGTAGAAAAGTAACTAAGACAATCACAGAAGTTCACTTTCCTTTGAGAGCTGCTGAAGTAGTATGGCTAATATCCCTGAGCCCCCAAGCCTGCCTAATCGTCATCCAGGTGACCCCTGTCTGGAGCCTGGGTGGTTTGTACTTGTGTTGGGGAATAATAGTACTTTCTTTGGTTTCATCTTCTTACGGTTTATAAATTGTCTTCCGATTTGGTCTGGGAGGTCACTGGTCTAACCATTTTTATAGGTGAAGAGATTGGGGTTTGGCAAGAGAAAGGATTTAATGTTACTGTTGCAGGGGATGGGGAGTAAGGGCAGGACTGGACCCAGTGTCTTAATTTGAAATCCTGTCTAGGTGAGCAGAACATCTTCCTGGGACTGCTGCCTAAAACTGCACCTCTAGGACCTACTTACCCCTCCTGTAAGGGCAGAGCGAGATGGTTGGCCACTCTTGTCTGGTCCTTGGCTCTTTCTCTCTCCTGTTTATGTCTCTGTGAGGTAGAAGAGCATGTGTTGTGAGGGGCAGATCAGCAGCTGTTACTGTGTGTCAGGGACTGTCTGTATTATATGTGCTGGGGATGACAGGAAGTTAAAACGGTCCAGGAGAGTTATTTCTGTTACATAAAGTACCCTTCCTTGATCCTCAAGGACTGTGTTTTGATACCATAAATAAGCAGGTATGTTTTAGCCCTGTCTTTGCTTTATGATAAAACATAATCAGAAATAGTGTAAAGTGAAAAATACCCAGAATGCTTTTCCCTTTGCAAAATCAGTGCTATGTTTATGACTCGATGCTTGAATGACTGCACTAGTGAAGCACTCTGTTCAGCACACTGTTCTCTCTTACATTGCTGTTCTCTTGAGATATATGCTCGTGGCACTCAAACAGATTGTATGCCAGCGCTAGAAACACCTTTTAGCTACTGGTCTCCATGGGAAAAGGTGGCCCGGGACCTAGGTGTCATTGAGTGACTGCTGCCAGTCATTGTGGAAACAGACAACATTTCTCATCCAGGTAGAGCTGTTGATGCCCCTGCGGAGCAGTGCCCAGAAGCATAAGCTTTATCTTGATTGTGTTTTGATGTTTATACATTACAAGAATAGAGTCACTGAATTGTTCCAAATCTGTGTGCTCACAGCAAGATGTTAGCTTTATGCTGTAGCCCCCAGAATATTGAAGAGCCCAGTTGCTGGTCTAGGCTCTGGAGCTGAGGGTAAGTTGCAGGCATATCTGTCCTGTGTCCTGTATTGCTATAAATGTGGCCCAGCACATTTGTAGATAACAACATTAGGTTACAATGTAAAGTTTGGATAGCTGCCAGCATCTAGGTGGCTTAGTGAAGATGTTAGCTGGGGTAGTGGAGACTGGTGCTAGAAGGAGCTGCTGCTTAACATACTTGCTTTCTCGAATTCCTGTCAGCCCATGAGGGTCTGTGACCTAAATCCCAGATTATCAGGGCATATAAGGAATTGATAAACCATGCTCCATTGGAGCCTTGTCAGGCCCTGACTAGTTACAGCCCAAAGCCAGCAGCTTAGAGGCAAGAGTGTGAGGAAGGAATTAAGCTGTGGAGATTTGGGGAAGAACCCTGGAAGTAGTGATGTGTAGTCTAAGCCTTGAGTTTCTAAATTCCTCACTTACATTGCAGAGATGGCTCTCACCTCTAGAGCGTCTGGTAGGCATCACCAGCCACATATTAATTAGCTTTTGTGCTTAGTTTAGACTCAACAGAGGTAACTTTTGAGTGGTTTATGCTGTGTGGATAATTAGGGGTTCTTCGTACACGTCCGGAGGGGTGTAAAGGAGTGTTGTTGAACCCTACTGACAATTTGATTTAGAGTTAATGTCTGATTTTTTTTTTAAATGGCACTTGGTGTTTGCTTTATACATGATATTAAATTTTAGTATCCCATTGAGTTAAAGCCCTGGGCTCTATAGTCCCATGATGGGGAATACCCAAGAGCTTTGTCTCCCTTCTGAAATGTTTCTCTTTTTAGGCAAAGGTCAACAACTCTAGTTTAATTGGAGTGGGCTATACTCAGACTCTGAGGCCTGGTAAGTATTGTTGATAAAGTAGGATTGTTTTACAGCCCTTCTCCCCTTTTACAAAAGATTCAATTACTTTAAGTGTAGGGGTGTTTTGTCTGTTTCTGTGTCTGCACACTAGAAGAGGGCATCAGATCTCATGGGACTGTAGATACAGACGGCTTTGAGCCACCACATGGGTGCTGGGAATTGAACCCAGGACCTCTAGAAGAGCACCCAGTATTCTTAACTGCAGAGCCATCTCTCCAGCCCCATTTTTACAGTATTTTTTTAAAAAAGTTTTTTTAGTGTATTCTGTGAACCTTTCAAGCCTGTAGTGGGGTTGACAGCCCTTTTCTGGGAAGTTGCAGCCCATTATGACCCCTCCCCCTTGCTCTGTAGAGTGAGGAGGCTGTCCTGAATAAGCAGTCGCCCTCCCTTCCCCACTGCTCCCCACTGCTGTCTAAATGGTGTCTTGGACCAGAGTTCACTGGTCTGTCTCTGCACTCCCCTTCAGGTAGGGGATCCCAGAGCTTCTGGGTCATATGTACATTGTCGCCCAGTAGGTCTGAGGTGGAGAGCTCTGTATGTCTAATGAGCTCTGGAGCACCTAGAGCAGTTGACCAACAAGGTCCTGAAGCACTGGCAGCCCAACTTTCCTAGTGGGGACTACACTTCCCACACCTAAAACTTAAAAAAATGAATGTGAACACTAAAGGGCCAGTTACTGCTAACATACTTAGCACCAAGTTAGCATTATTTACCTACCTAATGTGTGCTTCCTTCTTGTCCCCAGAGGCCTCTTTAGGGATCCCTTACAGTCTTTCTGGTGGTGTCTAGTCTGGGTAGTATAGTGACCATGATTATGGCTTAAAACGCTTTGAACGTCTTACCAACCTTTCTTTGTCTAAGATGTACGCTTCATCCAGTGCCCTCTGCTGGCTGGGATTAGTATGGTAGCTGCAGGCTGAGGAAATAGGGTGGGCTGAGCAGTTGTCAGGCCTGTCATGGTGGTTTGCTTTGTTTACAGGTGTGAAGCTCACACTCTCTGCTCTGGTAGATGGGAAGAGCTTCAATGCTGGAGGCCACAAACTCGGGCTTGCCTTGGAGCTGGAGGCCTAATCCAGTTGAAAGAAACCTCTGGGAACGGATTATCCGAAGATTTGGCCTTAATATATTTCCATGTGACCAGCAGGCTCCCCCCTTCCCCCCAGAAGGTGATCAAATCAAAGGATGATTAAACAAGAGCTGTATTTTAAATATTTAGACAGTTTCCTGTTGGCTGGTTTCTAGTTGGATGGTTATCTAGTGCTGCTGTCGTGCAGCCACCTATACATTATTTAAATGTATTTAACTGTTAAATGTGCTACCCACCAATGATGAAATAGACGTTTATGAAAACCGTGCCATGGTGTGCATGTTTGTTTTATGTTCTTTTTAACATTGACTATTGTACTGAATGAGATGGATCAGTGGATGTTTTAAGATGAGGTGAAAGATTTTTTTTTGTTATACTCAACCATCATTAGAATTACTTTGGTAATCCCAAACATGACAAATTATGAATAAAACAAGTGTACATAACTAATGACTCCACGTATGTGCAGTTACAGATTGGCCAGCCAGGGGTTAACCTTGGTTAATACTGTCTTCTGGTGAGCAGTTTGCTCTTTACCTAAATCTGTACAACCAAATTCCTGTGTCCTTAGCGTAATTCCACGAGACCTTTGAGATTACAATAAAATCAGAGGATACATACTTTTAATACTCTTCAGTTTCTAAGTTTGTGCAAAATGATAGTGAGTCACTGTTAACCCCATGGGTGATGCAGCGGTGGTGCTGAATGCTTAAACAGGCATTGCCGTCCCCTCGGAGCCGCAGCCACAGAAAGTGGAGGAGGGCCTAGATAGGTATGGAAGTGGACAGAGAAGAGAGGCCGTGACGGGGTGGAGAGAGCGAGCAGTACACGGGCACCAGCAGAGGCCATTGCTTTCTCTCCAGACAGATGCTGAAAAAGCTGAACTGTGGTCTGGGACACGGGTAACCCCTTAGCCATCACCTGGGTGATCTGCATTACTCAGTGATTCTGGTTGGCTATGTAGGCAGCACAAGCTTCCCAGGGGGAGGTATATCAAAGGTGAGGGAAAATCACGGAGGAGAGAAAGACAAGTGTCACTCTTGTGGATTAAGAGACCGAAGTTGAGTTGGAAGCATTGGAGGACAGCTAAGAAAATGGAGTACTTGGGACTTCCCCATAGAAATGGAGCATCTGAGTGAAGAAGCAAGAACCTCTAGGTTAAGAATTAGATGATAGAGCTTTACCTTGCCACGTGGGGGCTGAGGGACACAAAGATGTCTTTTGGCCCCACTATTTGCCCTAAGGGGTTGGCAAGGAGGGAGGGAACCATGTGATCAGAAGGATTCTCTGAAAGGTTCTGTCCCTAGGCACCTATCTCTGGAAGGTAACAGGTGGAGACCAGTCTGGCCCNTTGCCTGGTGAGAAGGAACTATGAAAGGTACCCAGACTAACATGAAAGCAGTGCTTACCAACATAAGCTAACAGGTTACTGTTCTGCAGCCCCCTCATCTAAGGAGTGGCTGAAGCCCCTCAGCTAATGAGTGCATTTCATGCTGCACTTTGGCATTCACCTGACAGTGCTGTGGGCTAGTGTGTGTACACACCTGGGTTACCAGTGTATAAAAGACACTTCTCAAAGTAGACTGGACCAGGCTGCCTGCGTGCACTTGAATATGTGCTTGTGACTTAGGGAGGAAGGGGTCGGGCACAGCTAGTTCCTGAGGGTTGTGGAGAACACGTGGTACATGACAGGGGCTGTGGGGCTTGGACAGACTCACCTGTGGGCTCATGAGGCTGCACTTGGAGCAGCCTGTAGGTGTGCATCACCCGGGCCTTATAGGTGGCAAACCTGTAGTGTCCCAGAAAGTGCCCTTTCTGCCTGAGTTCTTGAGGCAGTGTGTGTGCAAAGAACTTTGCCCTCATTCTAGAGCAGCTGGAGAATTGTGAGGAGCAAAGCCCTGGGTCAATAGAGGTTGGCTTCTTCCACTGTCCCCCCCCCCACCCCCCCAAGGACAATGCTAGAAAAGACTCAAGGCTCTGAGGTGCCTTGAATGAGGCCTGCTGCCTACTGTGAGTCTGCTTTACACCTTGGACATCAGTTCCCTCCCTTGGGACTTGGGTGGGGGCAGCAGACAGAAATTCGAGCCAACCTTAGGTCCTCAGGTCTAGGCCAAGAAGATTGGTTCTCAGTTGATGGCCACTGATGAAGGCTTCCATTGCACAGGTAAGGGTGGGAGGTGACAGCCCTGTGAAAATGGGTAGACTGCCAGCAGACCTGTCTGCTACAGAAGTACCCATGACTAGCTTGCTCTCTTGGCAGGGTTCCTGTCTTGTCAGACCCCAGGTGTGATCTCTGCAGGAGCTTTTGCCTGTGGCTGGGAGGCACGAGACAGATAAGGCCCTCCCTTACATCTAGCCCCCATAGTCTGTTGGGACGCTACTCAATTCGTACAGCTGGGACAGTTTATTAAAACTACCCTGTCAGATAGGGCCACAAGCCTTGGTGCCAGGGAGACTGCTTTCCTGGAAAAGCTGCCTGTGTTCCTGTAGGGAACACCACCTAATGAACCAGATGTGGGTGCTCAGAAGGTCGTGTGTCCCAGTCCTTTTATTGTCAGGTTTAAAACAAGCGTCACTGGCTGGGGTTCTCCTTAGATCTTGAAGGCCAAGGAGAGCCCGTCACCCAGGGGCAGGAGGCTGATGTAGACCCTGGCGTCCCGCAGGATGCGCTCATTCAGGTTCCTAACGCACTCAACAGCCTTGTCCCTGGGCTTAGGCTGCAGCACCTCTCCGCGCCACAGGACCTGTGGAGGGAGGGGCGGGCCATCGGGAGGAGGGACAGGAGGGGCGGGGTCTACGGTTCTCTGGGCGGGGTTTGGGGGTGGGAGGAGCCGAAATCAGCCGGGACAGAGCTGGGCGAGGAAGCAGTGTAGCATTCGCTAGTCCTTACTCTGAGCAAGGCGAGCACGCCTCCGGGGCGAAGCAGCTGTAGACAGCGCTCGTAGTAGGCCGCACAGTTTTCCTTGTCCGCGTCCACCACCGCTATGTCGAAGGTTCCGGCCTCGCCCGCCGCCAGGAGCTCATCTTGCGGGGACAGAGGGCAGGTGCCGCTGAGCTGCGGTCCCGGTGGCAGGAAGCCCCTGCCCAAGGTTCAGGCTCTCCAGCTTGGTCCCCCAGATTGGACAGTGCAGACAGGGCCCCTCCCGCGCCGGTGCTCACCCAAAGTCTGCAGGGCCGGCTGCAGCCGAAGGTCGATCTTCTGCTCCACTTCGGCCTGCGGAAGGAGGCCGGTCAGACCGGCACGCCCCCGAGCCCGAGCACGCGCAGCCGCGGGCGTGGGACTCTCACCTGTTTCCACAGGGGCCGTCCCAGCTCCGGGGGTTCCGTGTCCACTTCGCAGGTCACCACGCGGCCAGCCTCGGGAAGCGCCAGGGCTAGCGCCAGGGCGGAGTAGCCAGTGAAAGTACCTGTGGAACGGGACACCCGCGGGCTCAGTCCAGGGTGCGGGGCGGCCCCGTGACCCGGGTCCCCAGCGACCCTGGCTGTGCGCCCCTACCCAGGTCCAGAGCTTTCTTGGCCTTGATGAGCCGGGCCAGGTTGGCCAGAAGCTGAGCCTGCTCACAGGTCATCATGGAATCCCCCTGCGGCTGCTCCAGGGTCAGCTGTGTGTGGGGAGAGGGTGGTACGGTTCCTGTCAATCACCCGCGCCCGCACAGGTTTTGAATCCTGCCGGGCGCGGTGGCAGGTGTGGCCTAGAGGGGGGGGACAGGTCGCGGGGAACCCGGAAGCCCAGAGAGGGCCTCTGCCCAGCCCAAGGTCACAGAGCCACGTGGGATCCACCACTCTGGGAAGTGGGGAACCTGTTCTCGTCCCCCGTCCTACTGACCAGTCGCAGGCTTCGCAGCGCCGGGTGCTCCCGCATGGAGCGGCTCAGCAGATACTGCCACAGGGGACTGTCCTCAGGGGGCAGCAGGCGCTGTTGTCGCTTGGACCCCCACGGAGGCCACCGTCTCCCTGCCGGGGAGAGAGTGCGGGTTCAGGGCCTGGGGTTCTAACAGGGTTCTCGGGCTCTGCTCCGCGCCCTCCCGTTCCCGGGGCTGCCACAGCTCACCCAGCAAGAGACCAGTGGCGAAGGCGGCGCCCAGCGCGGCCGAGCCCAGGGCCAGCGCGGCGGGAACAGATAGCCGAGGCAGTGGCTGGGCCATGGTGCTGTTAGCAGGCGGTGGCGATGGTCACGTGTGCTGGAGTAGAGGGGATGGGACTAGGACTAGCGGGCCGACTGGGCTCCACCTTGTCCAGGCCCTGGCCCGCATAGCTGCGGCCTCGGGCACCATCTGGTGACACATTGCCGTATTGCAAGGTCAGGCTGAGAGAACCGCGTGCCATCCGGTGGCCGCATGTGGAACTGCTTCGGGTCGAGGAGCAAGCCTTGCAACTGGGGCTCTTAGGGTGTCTGCAGTGTAATCGCCCCTTCTGGCTGCTATTGTTGCTGAAGCCCCCAAGGCCTATGTGAGCATAAGGAGTGGGGGGTATAATGAGTGTGTGGCCAATGCAGGGGTTCAGAGAGACTTGAGGGACGCTTCCTGGAGAGGTGCGCAAGTTGAAGGAGCCAAGGACCTGGTTTGGAAACAGGGCTTCAGGAGCCCTGGGGCGGGCCTAGTTAGTNGGTCCCGAGACAGTATCCTTAGCGGCTGGGATGCTGAGTGTAGCATTTGTGCCTGTCCGTCTTTCCGAGTTTCCTTTTTGTAAAGAAGGGTTCCATTCTTACCACGAAAGGCACCAGATTTCTCGCACACAATAGGTGTTCAATAGCGATAGCTGCTGTTGTGGCCATTGGCTAGAGAGGGCATCTTAGCAGGCGGCAGCTGAGTTCTCCTTGCAGGGCTAATCTACTAGGCAGGTACTCCCTAGGCGTTTATTGAATACCACTGTATGCTGAACTCTGGTAGAAGGGAAAGGCAGCGGTGGTTTATGGCTTGGAGACAACCTGTCAGGCACAACTGGTACGCAGCCCCAGCCTGACGATCCCCTTTTCTATACAGTCAAGTCATTACTAGTCCTCACTGCACAGCACCTGACGGAGTTCCGAGCTCAAACACAGGCACAGGCCTTACACACAAGCGGTGTAGGCTGAGCTCTCTTTAAAAGGGTTGCATTCCGAGGGGCCCCTGAGGTGGTTGCCCTGGAAGCCAGTTTCTCAACAACACTCGCCAGGTCCTGAGACCCTCAGACGGCAGGCAAACTGGGCAGGATGAGTGAGGGGCCCCAGCCAGAACAACTAGAGCTGCGCTTCTGGGATACGGGGCCGCAGGAGGTAAGGGCAGGGCTCCGGGGCCCGAGAACACCGCCTCNGTTCACAATCAGGGTAGATTGGCTTCTTGACCTGTTAGCGTCTGCTCCCGGGCGCAGCTGGACAGAAGAGAAACCGGCTTTCTCTAGGTGTGTGATGAGCTCTCCCAGCTGCTCCTGGAACCCGCGCCTAGGACAAGCTCTTTGTCCTCATTGACTCGCGAGATCCCTTTCGGTCCTGGAAAATGTTTCTAAGATTGAGCCATGTTCTCCAGGTAAGGATCGAGGAAGAGGAAGTTCCTCAGGGCTGAGCACACAACAGGCACTAAGTGCATGCGCTCTGAATGATGTCCTGGTGGTCCCTCTCAGCGGCCAGCGGTAAAAACGGGCAGTGGAAGCCTTTACCGAGCACACCCGGTGTCCCTTGAGGCAGGGTATTGTCCCCATTTTCCAGAGACGGAAAGGGAAGCCTCGAACTGGTCACCTTTCCAAGCCCACGGTCCAGCTGCCTTCTCTCCTAAATTCTACCATCTTCATTAGTACTTCTCCGGACACACAGAGTGGGGACAGGCGGCCCTGTCACCTCAGGACCTCAGCTGGCAGCGTGCGGCACAGGGTGCCTGGCCTTAGCTGGAGCCCTCTATCCCATATCTGGGGGTCTGGGTGCCTTTCAGGTCCCCAGTGCACACCACAGCCTTCCTCCTCCCCCAACCTGGCTTCGGGCAGGAGCGGTTGGAGGTGGGGGGAGCAGGCGAGGAGGGAGCCATGTCACCGTATATCCCCGTCAGATTAAAAAACTAATTTGAAAAGATTAATGCCTTCCATTCCTGTTACGTTGGCTCTGATACCTCTGGGCCTGCGGCCGCTCTGCCTCCTGATTATTGAATTTTTATGGCCTGGTAATTAATTGCAGATTCCCTGTTTTGTTCTATTTCTTTTTCTCTGACATTTTAATTTCAACAGAAAGCACTGGTCTCTATGCAGATTCTCTCTGGAGACCCTAATGGTCTATAAAACAGAATGACTTACACACGTGGCACCCACTTCAGTTGGCGAGCGATTGTTTGAAACCTTGCTGATCACGCAAAATTTAATTTTTCCACCTCCCTCCCCTTCTTGCTCCTCCCTCATCTCTTGTCTCTTCCACTGCAGTGCCAGCGCCTTGACTCACAACGAAGGGAGCAGAGTGTCGCCTCCCGATCTGTTACAGGGCCTTGTCTTAGAAGCCTGGGGTTGAAGACAAGGCAAGGTTTTTGATCCTTCTCTTTGGCAGTGAACTTGGCAGTGGGTATGGAGCTGGGTGCACGCAGATAAAGGGACATTCTTGGCCAAATTGGGTCACAGCTGTTCACAGACACAGACATGGGTCAGACCCTTGAGTTTTTGCCTGACGCCTGACTTCTCTTTCTTCCAGCGCTGCTAACATCAGGTAGGCTTGGCTTCTCTTCAGAGCCCCACCCCCACCCCTGGGACTAGGCAGACCAGAGCACAGTTGAAGACAGAAGATTAAGTTGAGTCTAAGGGCTGGGAACTTGAGTGTCTCCAGGAGCCAGGCAGGTGGGACAAATCAAGGGAGGGTGATAGGGTACCATGAGGACTGTGTCACTACATTGCTCAAGTTCCACCAGAGGACACTGGAGCCACTCAGTACTTGCTGTGAGATAGAAAGATGGCCCGGTGTGGCCAGGGCTTCTGGGTCTTGGTTTGATTTTACAAACCTCTGGGTTTGGTGTTTTAAACAGTCAGATGGGTGGTGGTGGCGCATGCCTTTAGTCCCAGCACTTGGGAGACAGAGGCAGGTGGATCTTTGTGAGTTCAAGGCCAGCCTAGTCTACAAAGTGAGTTCCAGGACATCCAGGACTGCACAGAGAAACCCTGAAACTAAAACAAAAACAAGCAAAAACCAGTCAGTCAACCTGTGCACAGCTTTGAACTGTGTCTGATCAGGCTCCCAGGGGCTCCTACTCATTCCCGGCATAGAACAGAGAAGTCAGCACATGAAGTAGGATCCCTCAGGGCAGAAAGGGCCTCAGCAACCATCTGCCCATCCCCATGTGGCCCCCAGGAACCCTCTTCTTCTCTTTGGGCTCCACGGGGCCCTTTCAATATTTGGTTAGCTTCTCTTTCTCCTGGGCTGTCAAGACATCTTTGGATGGAGTCCCAGGGCTTCCCTGTCCCGGTCTCTCACAGAGAGAAACTTGCAGCATCCTGGCCCCATCACATCTGGGTCAGGTCTTCTAGACTCCGAAGAGAAGGCAGCTCCTCTTGAGTTGAGATTTTGGGAGGCTAGACTGAGACTCTGAGGACCCTAAGGGTAATTCAAGTGAGTGGACTGAGGCGACAGACCACAAAGCAGGGGTTTATGGGTCCCTCAAGCTCACAGACTGGGCAGTTCCTGGGCTTAGATGCTGGGCAGCTGGCACTGGCAGCAGCCCAAATGCCTCAGTCTCCTCATTTGAAGGCCAAATAAGGAAACAACAGCATGGGCTCTAGGGTTAGACGGACTTGGGTTCAAATGTGGGACCCATCACTGACCTCACCCTGGGTGAGCTCAGAACCTCTCAGTTGGATAAAATGGGGTCATTATGGCTTTTGGATTAAGATCCAAAAGAGGTTTGGGGGCCAGTGTGTGGGGATATTGGGAGTGGAGCAGTCTAGTTAGAAGAAGCAGGGTCATTGGGGGGTGTGACTGTGAAGGGAATATTGGGACCCTGCCCTTTCCTCTGTAACTGCTTCCCATTCTTCAGGAAATAAAGAGACTTATGGCAACTCTCTCTGCCAGTATGAGGTACTGGGCCACCATATACACACAGCAACTGGCTGGATGACTATGAACCAAAAACTGAAATTATGAACCAAATAAACCATCTTCCTAACCCCCTTTCAAGATGGTTTCTCCCTATATAGCCCAGGTTAGCCTTGCTTTCTGTCCTTTTCCCCCCTTAGCCTCCCAAGTGCCAGGGTTACAGGGGCCAACACCATGCTGGTTTCTCTCTCTCTCTCTCTCTCTCTCTCTCTCTCTCTCTCTCTCTCTCTCTCTCGGTGTTTCAAGACAGAGTTTCTTTCTGTGTAGCCCTAGCTGTCCTGGAACTCGCTCTGTAGACCAGACTGGCTTTGAACTCACAGAGATCCGCCTGCCTCTGCCTCCCTAGCGCTGGGATCAACGGCGTGTGCCACCACTGCCCAGCTGCTGGATTCTCTTTTTAAGTTGATTTTTTTCANGTGGTGTATCACTGATTGCCATGGGGATAGTGGTTCTGCCTTAGTTTTCTATTGCTGTATCTTGAATGTACACAGACCTATTAGCTTAAAAATACTGGTGCACAGTCCTACATCAGCGAGGGAAGGAAGCCCTGTGAGGTCAGGACTGGATACTTGCCGGCTCCCGAGGCTGGCAGAGGCTGGCAGTTGTCGGGGTGAGGAGGCCTCTTCCAAGTTCAGGAGTTGTCGGCACAGCTCACTTCCTTCTTTTCAGAGTCCTGCATCTCAAAGGCCAGTCATGGTGCCTGGAATCTTCTGGTGCTTTTGATCTGCCTTTCATCTTGGCTTCCGGGGGCTCCTGTGGAGACTTCGTGACCTCCCTGTTTTCAGGTGAGCTGCCTAGGAACTTCAACTTCTTCTGCAAGGTCTCGTTTGCCAAGTAAGAGGCAAGGTCGTTACCAAAAGAGTAACATTGATGGTTGAAGCCTTGGGGCCAAAATTCTGCCTGCCACAATCCCCAAACCTCCCGGAATGGTTATAAGGAGGCAGACCCTCTCCTGCCTCCACCGTCGAATAAGCAGATCCAGACAGGACCGTGTGCCCGGCCGGGTCTCTTGATGACAAGCCACAGCGCCACCTTGTGGCCAACATCAGGTTCGACTTTACAACAAACAGAATTCTCTCCAAACAGCACGTGGAGAGGCCCCGAGACTGAGCAGGGATGTCATGCCACCTGTCCCATCTTAAGTCTGTTCTAACGGAAACCCAGCGCCGGCCACAGCCCTCATGTCTCGGTGAGACTCCATCACAAGCACCATCAAGGTTGTGGTAGTCACATTGCCTTTCTCCTGGACCTGCACCTGGCTGGTCCGCCCACATTTTCTGGTACAGTGCTTCTGATTGGCCGAAGCATACTCCTGTGCTTGCAAGCGTCGTCACCATGCCCGGCTAGATCCTTTCTTTTTCCCTTGCAGAGAAAGCTGCTTCTGCTCTAACTGGAGCTTGCAACATCCCTGGCTTTGCTGCCGAGAGCACAGTCACCTGGAGTGGAATTCCAGAGCTGTACAGCCAGGTGTGTAGACCGGATAACAGCAGCTAATACTTAGATCAGTCTACTGTGGCCCAGCCACTCCTTACGATTTCCTGTGGGCCCTTTTAAGCCTCACACCAACAGTGTGCCAGCTGACATTGTAGCCCNATCTCATCGCCATGAGGGCTGAAGCATACAGGATTAAAGCAACTTACCACACATTGCACAGCTTATAAGTGGTAAAGATTTGAACCCATGTGCTCTGGTTTCAGGACTTAGAGTTTAAGGACCACACTGTCCTGCAGGAAATGCCTTCCTCATCGTGTAGCTAGCTTCTCTTTGGGCAAGATAGCTGCTTGAGTTCCAGGCAGACTCAGATAATCGGGAAAGAGGAAGGGTCGAAACTGCTTGACTCACTTCCCTCTTTTCAAGAAATGGAACAATGGCCTGAGAGGCCCTACAGACTTCTACTCTTTGGACAACAGCTGCATGGTCACACTTGCACCAACAGATAACTTTTATTTCGGTAATTATGAAAAAGCAGTTGTAACTTTAAAGCTGGAAGAAAGGATGGTGGTTACTGGGAACATTTAGCAGGTTGCCACATTTTATATAGGAAGAAGCTGAAGACTCAAGAGAGGTCAACAATGGTCTGGAGGTCACACATTTGGGAAAGGGTGGAACAGGTAGGGCCCCAGAGACATGCCCAGTGGAGTCCTCAGAGGGGAGGACCTCTCTGTAGACTCTCCAGCCTCTAGGAGCACCCGGGGCCACGGCTCAGATCTCCAGTGCCCTCCAATCCCAGCAACCTCTCTGGCCCAGACCCATTATGGTGGCACCAGCCATGCCCAGCACTGACTCCATCCATCCCACTAATGCCCACATAGGCTGTGTTCACTGCATTCCTGAGGCGGCCTCCTGAGCACTGAATAATTCAAGCCTATGTAATGGGATAATGAATTTACTGACAAGCCAGTGTGGTCACGGTACTTACAGTCTAGAAATACTGACTCCCCAGGCCCACTAGGCAGGCAGGCAGGCAGGTTTGTCCTAATATCAAGAAGCTGGTGCCCCAGCCCTCCCTGGGGAACTCGGCCTGATGGAGTAGAAAGCCCACTTGGGTCTCACTGGTTCTCCTACTTCTGAGGGAAGTGATTGGGGTGGGGGAGGCCTGGTAGGACCTTTAACAGGGGAGTAGAGCCAGATAAAGCAGCAGAGATGGGTGGGAATACCCAACCCCCTCCTGTGAGCCTTGGTTCTTCATGAGACAACCAAGGTTGAGGCTTTGTCACTGTTTTGTGCTGGGAATTTCGGGGTGACTTTGAGCCCTTAGGGAGGAGACCTGCTTCCTTTCCTGCTAACTTGTTGCTCACCTGTCCCTAGCTGTGGAAGGTTGCTGCCCATGGTTTGCACGTGTCCCTCTCTGGAGACAACCACTTTCACCTGGCAGGCAGGAAGGTGGGAGCCTCTCCTCTCGATCTGGGGGGAAAGTGACTGAGGAGGGGTTAGAATGGCTGAGTGGAAGGCTCCCCAGCTTGGAGGAGGGGTGAGTACTGTGAGACTCTGCAGCTGTAAGTCCTCCCTCTGGCCCACCCTCCCCTCAGCCTTACCCTCCTCCCTTTCCTCTCTGCCTCCTGCCTGGGGCGCTGTCTGTGGGATCAGATCGCACAAAGACAGTCTTCCTGGCCTGAACCCTGCCAGCCTAGGACTCCATTAGACCATGATCCTCAGCCCTGGGCTTCAGTTTCCCATCTGTGTGGTGGTGGGAGGAGGTTCTCAGGGTCCTTTCGGGGCTCCCAAGCCCTCAGATGTACCATGAAGAGCAGGAAGCTCCCTCTGACTCTGCCCTGCCCTGCCCCACATGCTCACAGAACTCTTCCTAGGTAAATGTTTCCCTGGTCATCTAGGAGCCCCAGATAGGGGTTCCACTGTCCCCTCCTTGTCAGCAGAGCAGACCAGGGAGGGAGAAGATTCCATAAGGCAGGGAACTGCGGAGCCACAGCTGAAGCCACAGCTAGGGTTTGAAGGAGACAGTAGCTGTGTTACATGTGAACCTGAGCTCCCAGGCCCTGGAGGATATTGATGCACTTGTGTGGGGACCCTTCTCTGAGAGACTTGGGGCTCCAGGTAAGGCAAGGGCATGAGGGCCTTTGACTCAGGATGAAAGGAATAGCTTTGTCCAGTACAGAACCCTGGCATTGCCCCTTTGCCACCTTTGGGCAGAGGCAGAGGTAGACTGGGACTCACTTCATCTGGGGAGTTTTCTGTGCCCAGGTCCAGGGCAGTACCAGTGCCCTCAGCTTCATCTTGGAGCTGGAGGACAGAGTGGCTGGTTTCTCTATGGTAGCCAGGAGGCTCAGGCTGGGCAAAGGGAACCATGTTACTTCCCGGAGCCTGCTCGTCCTGCTCACTTGGTTTCCAGCCCTCTGTGTCCCAGGTTCCAGGCAGGTAGGCTTTGCTGTCTTAGCTCTTCTAGCTCCGAAGCCAGAGGCCCCAATTCAGCTATTGTAATGGTCTTAAATCATGGAACATTCTGTGTCCCCAGCCTTGTCTATGGTCAACCATGTAGGACAGCCATTGTGACTAGAACATAGGGCAGTGATGCTGTGAGGCTCTAGGCTGTGCTAGCAAAGGCCAGAGCTTCTCTTGGATTCTTCTGGACACTTGTTCTCTAAGAGGTCCATCTCTCCCAGAGCCTCACAGATACATGGACTAAGAGATGCTCAGACAGCCCCAGCTGCTGGAGTCTCTAGAGCCAGATGTTAGACACGTATATTGGGAGTCTCTACAGTGCCCTCCCTCTCCATCAAATGCCTGCAGTGCATGATGGAATCAGACGGAGAAGTGCCAGATGAGTCCAGCAGCCTCCAGGTTGAGCAAAACATGGTGTATCTGGGTCCACGGGTTTCGTAGGTAACTCGTGCTGAG
The DNA here is from genome assembly GCA_001675575.1 of Neotoma lepida. Taxonomy (NCBI): domain Eukaryota; kingdom Metazoa; phylum Chordata; class Mammalia; order Rodentia; family Cricetidae; genus Neotoma; species Neotoma lepida. The sequence goes on from LZPO01097120.1 coordinate 254,873, forward strand.
TGAGACAGAAACCTAGTGGCTCAGAGTTGCTAGGACCAGTGCCAAAATCATAGTGTCAGCAGGGTGTCCTGGGGGAGTTGTCTGCTCCTGGCCTCTCCCTCAGCTTGGATGTTTTGGGCAATGCTTGACACACCTGAGCTTGTGGGTGAGTGTCTTCTTTGCATGCATTTACACGGATTTACACTGTGTCCAGATTTCTCTTCCCTCATCTGAACACCAGCTGTCTTGGATTGTGGGGGTGAGGGAGTGTCCTCTTCCAGCCTGCCTCCTTTTAACTAATGACATGTACAATGACCCTATTTTGACATCACGGTCACACCTTGAAGGACTGGGTATTAGGACTTCAAGCTATCTCATTGTGGGACATATTCAACCCACAATCCATCATTTGGAGCCACTTGCTATGTAGCAATGGTTGTTCAGAGCACTACAATTATGGGATGGCTGGGATTGCAACTAAAACACCAGTGGAAATGTAATGAGATGGAAAATACTTCCCAGAACAACCCTCCAGGAGGGTTACTGCAGGCGGTGGAAATTACTGATTTACTAAGTAACTTGGGGTTGGGATGGGGTCTAGATCCTCTCCCAGAGTATGAATGTTCCAGTAACAAAATGAACTAGAATAATAACAGCCTGCTCCTGTAATGCCTCCTGAGGTAGGAAATCACTTGGGTTTTCCTTTGGGGGACATTCCTTTCTTTCAAATAAATGTTGACAACTTAAAGAAAATTCGAGTATTAGATGGTTCCNGCTCCTTGTGTCTCTGTATGGCGTTGCCTACTCCATCAGAACAAGACTAACTTTGAAGTGCTGTGTCCCCCTTGAGTGTCTGGCTTCCTTGGAGACTTGGCACAGTCTTGGGGGCAGGAACACACTCTATCTTATTTCCTATCAAATCCTTAGCACAGTTCTTGGCACACAGTAGGTACATTACAGCTCTTAGCTCAAAGGATGGACACTGGAAAAAGAACAAAGGATTTTAAATACTACATAATGACTAAGGATTTAAAGATCAATTAGTTTCAGAGCATGAAACGACGTTAGGGAAAATGTTGAAATCCCCTTTAGTTGATGGGAGAGTCTGTAAGAAAGAGAATTACCAGAGGCCAGGAACAAATTAAAATTATTGTTACCAGGGAATAAGTGACTCTCAGGGCAGCCTCAAACTTCCACAGCTCAAATCTCTGTGCATAAGAAAGAGGCAGAGATTATGAAAATCATCAGGAAGATCTGATAAACAGATTTAAATTAGGGCTAGAGAGATGGCTCAGTGGTTAAGAGCACTGGATGCTCTTCCAGAGAACCTGAGTTCAATTCCCAGCACCCACATGGCAGCTCACAACTGTCTGTAACTCCAGTTTCAGGGGATCTGACACCTTCACACAGACATACACGCAGGCAAAACACCAATAAAATGAATAATTAAAAAAACATTTAAATTAACTACATATGAAAAACTCAAAACAGTAAACAGACACAGCTGGAGATGGAATTTGTAAAGTGAATGGTTTGGAAAAGTATAGCCAACATAGAAAGATGAAAATGTACAAGGGGTTAAGAGATATTAAAGTTGGAATTAAAAGCTATAATATGTATCTAATCAAATTATTTGAAAGGAATTATAGAAATAATGGGAAAGAGGCAATATTTTAAATGACAGTAGCTCATGGTTTTCCAAGATTGTTGAAAAAATGTAAGTCTGGTCTGGGGAAATGGCTCATTGGGTAAAGAGCTTGCCATACTAGTCTGATCCCAAGTTTGGGTCCCTAGAAGCTATGTAAAAGCCAGATGTGGTAGCACACATGTATGTAATTCCAGCAGCCCTAGGGGAAGATGAGAGCTGGAGACAGGAGAATCCACTGAAGCCTGGGGGCTCCTATGCAGAGCTGCATGAGGAAATGCTCAGTTTCAAACAAGGTCAGAAGTAAAGACTGATACTCAAATTTGTTGAATTTGTTCTCTGATTTCTACACATACACACCATGGCGTGTGCACCCCTGAACTCACACATATGAACATGCATGTGCACAGACACACAATAAAATACAAAACAAGAAACCCCTCATAAGTTTTAATTTTTTGTCATGGTACATGCCTGTAACCCCAACACTTGGGAGGTGGTGGCAGGATTGGGGGTTCAAGCCAGTTTCAGTGATGGATTTTGCCCAAAGTCAATCTAAACTACATAAGACCCTGACTCAAAAAAAAGGTTTTATTCTACAGGAATTGCAGTGGTTTCAAGCAAGCCAGATGAAAATAAATTCGTATATAGACACTTCATAGTCACATAGATGAATACCAGAAAATAGAAGCTCTTGAAAGAATGAGAAAAAAATCATATACCACTTTTATGATTAGAAAAGATTAGACTAATGGCTGATTAGTAACAATAATATCTACTGTGGCAATGAAAGAAAAATATTAACTTTGAAACAAACAAATTTTATTTATTCTATGTGTATAAGTGTTTGTCTGCATGGATATGCACCATATGTGTACAATGCCTGCAGAGACTAGAAGAGGATGTTGGATTCTCTGGAACTGGAGTTAAAAACAGTTGTAAGCTGCCATGTGGGCTCTGGGACCCAAACCCAGGTCCTCTGTAAGAATAGCAAATCGGTGGTGGTGCAGGCCTTTAATCCCAGCACTCGGCAGGCAGAGGCAGGCAGAGGCAGGCAGATCTCTATGAGTTTGAGGCCAGCCTGGTCTACGTATCAAGTTCCAGCTAGCCAGGACTATGTAGTGAGACCTTATCTCAAAACAAAAACCACAGCATAAAAGTAAAGTTAATTCAACAGACAAAAAATGTTTTGAAAATATGTTATCTATGCACAATGGAATATTACCCATCCATAAGAAGGTGAAATTCTGTCATGTGTGGCACCATGAATAGAATAAGACACTATATTACATGATATAAGCCAGGAACAGAAAGATAAACATTCCCACTCATTTATGGAAGCTAAAAATGTTGATTACAACAAAAAAAATCTGATTTCAAAATTGGGTAAATGAGGGCTGGGGCTCTAACATCATGGCACAGTGCTCGCTTAGCACACAAGAGGCCATTGGTTTAACGCCTGGCACCACTAAACAAATGAATAGAAAATAAATAAAGGGGAGGGGAATGGGACAAATGATCTGAGTAGACATTCCTCAGATGATATACAAATCGTGAACAGATACATGAAAATGTTCCCATCACCAATCACAAAGGGAATGAGAATTAAATCCGTAAGAGGTCACCTCCCCCCATCATAGTGGCTCATAAAAAAGATGAAAAATGAGAGATGCTGGCAGGATGCTGAGAAAGGGAGACTCTCCCACACTGTTGGTGAGTGTAAATTAGTAAAGGATTCTGGGAACAGTATGGAGGTTCTTAACAAACGTGAAATTAGCTGGGTGTGGTGGTGCAGGTCTGTAATTCCAGTACTCAAGAAGCTGAGGCAGGAGGATTGGGTGTTTGAGGCTAGCAAGACTGTCTCAAACAAACAAAAATTCAAAATGGAATTCCCATTTGATCTACCAACCACACTTCTAGGTGTATATACAAAGGAAACAAATCATTATATTAAAGAGATACCCGCATGCATATTTTTTCAGTGCTATTTACAACAATCAAGATAACAGAGTCAACCAAGATGGAGGAATGGATTAAAAATGAGATGTATATACACAAATTNTTTCCTCCATAAAAACTAGTGAAATTTTGTCATTTGTGCAACATAAATAGAACATGACACTATGTTAAGTGAAATAAGCCAGGCACAGAAATTTAAATAGTATATGTTCTTCCTAATTTATGGAGACTAAAAATAATTGATCCCAGTAGGAATAGAGCAGAACAGAGGCCAGGAAAGGGGGATGGGTACCAAACACGGAGGGAGGATTTCTAATGCTACCATAGCACAATTGGGCTTCTGTAGTTTATGACAGTTACACGTTTTAAAACTACCAAAAGCTAGGGAGTTCTCAGTGCACAGAAATGATGATAATTAAGGAGCCTGGAAAGGTTAGTACCCAGATTTGATTATTATGTACTATGTATATATATTGAATTACCACACTATATCTCATAAGTAATAATGTCAGTTTTTTAAAAATCAAGCAGCTCAGGGCTTTAACCACAATAAAACTATCTTTTAAGAATGAGCATAGAGTTCAAGAGGATTGAAAACATATCTCCACATGAAGACATACATGAATGTTAACATTATTTACAATGGCCAAGGACTGGAAAGGACTCAAATGGCCTTCAGGTATGAGACCCTGGGTTTGACTATCAGCAATGACAACAAAAGCCCCTCTTCCAAACTAGGAGGTGGGGGAAAAACAGAATGAGAGGCAAGCAACAACAAAAAGCCAAAAAGCCCCAATTTCAGTCAATTCAAAAGGATGCAAGAAGAAAAATCCTTCGAAAATAGAACAATGCCCCCCAAACACAGCAACTCCCCAAACACTGAAGATCAAACCACAGAATTAAAGCCAAATGGATTTGTGATCTCTAGAAATAAAACCAGACTGGCTTCTCCAGATAAAAGCATAGACTTCCTAGATTTAAATATATACCCATGAAAGCAGAGTGGGGCTACTTGTGAGGAGGAAGGAGGAGCCAGTGCAGACAGGAGAGTTGGGGGAGGGGTCAGGAGGTGTGACAACAGTCTTAAGAACAGTGATATGTGTGTTTGCAAATGACACAAGGAAACCCATCAGTTTGTTCACTAAAAAATTAATAAATGAAAAAAGCATAAACTACCAGACTGGATTTAAAAAGATTATGGGGCTCGCCAGGTAAGAGTGAGTATTGCTGTTACAGAGGACAAGTTCAGTTTCCAGCATCCACATTGGGTAGCTCACAAACACCTGTACCTCCAGCTCTAGGAGATCTGTCTCCTTCTTCTGGCCTCTGTGTGTGCACTCCTATCTATAAATACACACAAAATAATCTTAAAAGAAGATTAGCTGACTACTCAGGAGACTCATCTCAAGTGGAAGACAGAAGAGAAGGAAGTGAAAAAGAATCGGGGATGTCCTAACTGAAAGAAAACTACTCTTCTTATGTTAATGTCAGGCAAAATAGATTTGAAGACAAAGATGCATCATTGGAGACAGAGTGTGAATATAAATAATGCAATTAAAAGTTGACAGGAGAAAACTAGAGGTGAAGTCATATATACCAATAATACAGCTTCAAAATATATAGACTCCTTTATTACTTTTTTAGATTTATTATTATTTTAATTATGCATAGGCGGGTGCATCTTCATGTGGGTATATACATGTGAGTGCACGTGCCATGGAGGCCAGAGGCATTGGATTCCCTTAGCTAGAGTTCCAGATGGTTGTGAGCTGCCTGATGTGGGTGCTGGGAACTGACTCTGGCAGAGTAATTTATTATTATTGTTTTTATTATCATTTATTTATATTGTTTTTGTTGTGACAAATACCCGAGAGAATGCTTGCATAAATAGCTTTCTCTTTTCCCCTCTTTTTCAATGACATGGAACCATCAACATTCAGGGTGGGTATTCCAATCTTGTTCCTCCCTGGAAACATCCTCACGGATACACCCCAAAGTGGATCCATCTTTTAGGTATTTCTCAATCCAGTCAAGTGGACAGGATTAACAAGTCCACCCCTCATCATTTTGACACCCAGACACCTCTCCTTGAAGTCCCCACAAGGCCCNTGTCCATCTCACCATGTAGAAATGCATTCAGCCCATCAGCAAGAGTCGCTGCAATCATAATGTTTTTGCTACTGTTCAAAAGCCCAAGTTCAAAGTCTCCTGCAAGACTCACAGCATGCTCCCAGCTAGGAGCCCTGAAAAACAGACAACAACAATCAAAAATGACCTAGAGACTTCCAATGTATGATGGTAGACTAGACATTCCCATTCTGAAAGGGACAGATTGAGGCACAGAAGGGAAACGAGAGTACAGAGAGACAAGACCCAGCAGAGCAAACACTAGCAGGGTTGTCTGCCAAGCCTGGGAGCCAGAGCACATAGTGGGGTGCTGCTGTGAGCTTCTGCAGAGCAAACACTAGCAGGGTTGTCTGCCAAGCCTGGGAGCCAGAGCACATAGTGGGGCGCTGCTGTGAGCTGCTGCAGGTGGGGACAGCTCCAGCTCTAGGGTTGTGCTAGCTGCAGGAAAAATTCTTCACTCACTGACACCTCGTGCTGTAACCTCAAAATATGTAGCGTTCCTTATCAGATGTGGTAGGTTTTCTTGTCACTGTGTGTCCTAGTCACTCCTCTATTGCCATGAAGAGACACCATGACCATGGCAGCTCTTCTCAGAGAAAGCATTTGATTGGGGGCTGGCTTACAGTTCCAGAGCTTTAGTCCATTATCACTGTGGCCGGGAACATGGGGGCACACAGGGCACTGGGGCATAGCTGAGAGGTATATTTTGGGTCACTGGCTGGGCCTGGTGTGGGCTTTTGAAACCTGAAAGCCCACCCCCAGTGATACACTTTCTTCAACAAGGCCACACCTCCTAGTCCTTCTCAAATACTGCCGTTTCCCTATGACTAAACATTCAAATATATGGGCCTATCGGGGGTGTCATTCTTATTCAAACCATCACGTTGTGGCAAAATACCTGAGAGAAACACATTAAGTTATACAAATATCTCCGTTCTGACTTTTGTTCCAGAGTCTCATTATAAACCTGGTCGAAAGCGGCCGGAAATAACAATGCAACTGCTTGAATGGTGGACTGTGTTGAGGTTTCCTCTGCCGGATTAGTTAGGCAGTTGTATGGTGTAGACAGGGTGAATGCTGATCTAGATGGCTTTCTCCTTTCCCTTTTATTCCCTCCATGCCTCCAACCTCTGAGGTGTGCCGCAGACATTCAGAGAGGGTCTCCTCCACTACATGGTTAATCCTGTCTGGAAACCTTCACAGCCAAATCCAGAGGCTTGCCATACTAACCCACTTACTTTCCAAGCTGATGAAGGTAGTGGTTGAGGTTGGCCATCTTATCAGATAGATGGTTTGCAAATATTTTCTTCTATTCTGTAGGTTGTATTTTATCATATTCATCTTATCTTTTTATCTTGTTATTTTGATGATTTGCTACTTTAATTGAGTGTCTGTGTGGGTATATGTATGTTAATGTAGGTGCTTGTGGAGGCCAGAGGCATCTGGTCCCCGGGGGCTGGGGTTGCAGGCAGTTGTGAGCTACCCAACATGGGTTCTGGAATCAAATTCAGGTCATCTGCCTCTCCAGCCTCTGTACTGTCACTTTATTTATACTGTCCTTAGAACCTAAAATTCAATTTAAATTTTCTTTGTTGCTCATTTTTTGGAGCCATATCTAAGAACTTCTACTAACTCCAAGATGATGAAAATTAACCTTTCTTCCTCCCTTCTTTCCTGCCTGCCTCCTTCCTTCCTCTTTCCTTCTTCCTTCCTTTCTGTCTGTGTGTCTGTCTGTCTTTCTTTCTTCCTTGCATCTCATGTAACCCAGGCTGGCCTCAAACTCACTATGCAGCTGAGGGTGACCTTGAACTTCTGATCTTCCTGTGTCTACCTCCTGAGAGATGAGATTACAGGTGTGCACCAACCACCCAGCTTATGTTGTGCTAGGGCCTGAGCCCAGGGCCTCATGTATGCTAGAGAAGCATTCTACTGAGCTACACGCTCAGTCTCCTTTGGAACAAAGTCTTGCTCTATAGCCTAGGCTAGCCTCAAACTTGAAATCCTCTCTGCAAGTGTTAGCATTACAGGCATGGACACATTTTTTTCCTAGGAGTTTTTTGTTGAACCTTTGATTCATTTTGAGTTAACCTTTACCATCCATTGCTTTCTGTCAGATGCTGACTTCTCTCCCTGGATTACTGCTACTTTTGAGCAAGTTGGGGAATCCCTGTTAGTCCTTGCGTTTGGCCTCTTTTAAAGATAGTTTTGACTGAACCAGGCCCTGGGCACGTGCACCTGAAGTTTACAACCAGCTCACCAACTTCTGCCAAGAATCCATGTTCTGATGGGGCCACACTGGTTTTGTACTCCAGTCTTTGAGGAGTGAGTACACTTTCAGCCAGCTGGTCCACCACAGCTGCTCATGCTGATCTGGTGCGGCTGTGTGAGTTCATCGGTGTGGTTGACACTAAGCCAGAGTCTAGATGCTGAAATGAACCCCAAGGGTTCTGAGTATGCTCACTGGGTCTCCTGTGGGCTGTATGAGAATGCATAAAGCCCAGGATAGCTACATATGTGGTTCAACACAAAGTTGTAAGCTTAGATAAAACATTATGGGAGTTTTTTTTTTTTTTAACTCAGTTGTGTGATTCTCAAACATGGACTCTATAGAGGGCGTTGTGTTGGTACACTGAAAGGGTGGACACACCCGCAAGACCCTTCTGAGGTTCTTATGTGACCCTAGTAATAGGTGATCTTAGGTTGGGTGACCCAAGAAGCAGATGTGAGACCAGGATTTTCGTGAAAGCAGCTATGTGGGGGCCATGCAGGAGTGATGCTGGTAGAGGCCAAGGGTCTTGAATCAGGGAAGGAAAACAGTGGGGAAGAGTGTGATGAGCACTAGTGCTCTATCTACCCTTTGGAGACTCCTGGGAGAGGATATGACAGGACTTCTCACCCTTCCCATTGCGGACAATTCATCTGAAAATACAGTGAATAATGTGGTCATCCTTGATAGGAGGTGCTGAGCTGTGCCCTCAGGTCTGCTCTGGTTCCTGATCCTCCTGCAGCCTTTCGGGATATTCTTCTTTTCCAGTGCACTGTGACTTTCACCAAGATTCATGTCCTCTCTGGTCATCAGTTTCTTTTCTGTTAATCCAAAGTGACCTTGAAAGGTCCTTACAACTCTAGTGGCTGCTGAGAGCCCAGGGAGACAGTGGGAGCCTCCAGGCAGCAAGAAGGAGAAGCCAGGCCAGAAAACACCATTTCTGACAGCCTGGCCCCTTGTGGCGCTGCTGGCCTCTGATCTCTGAGCATTTCCCCAGCACGCCTGACATCGGGCCTGGTCACAGGCCTGTGCGGCCCCTTGCTCACTCACAAACATCTGTTACAGCATTTTACCACGTTAATAGATTCTCTCTGAGAAGCGGGCAGGTGTTCACCACCCCAGCCAGAAAACATCAAAATCACATGCTCTCCAAGCCTTTCCGTAGCGGGCAATCGAGTTTAGAGTGACTCATACAGTCTAGCAGATAATAAAACACACATAACATTTGCTTTAGGGGACAGGTGAGGGCATTTTGTCCCATGCATAGGAGAAACAAAAACTCGGTCTATTTGGGAGTCAGGTAATTGAATACAGATGGGCGGAGGTAAATGAAAGAATTCAGCAAATATCTCTGTGGAATAGCTAATGGGAATGAGACAGAATAGGAAATTAAAAATTATTCGAAGCAGATGGACCATTCTTTTGAGTTTTTAAAAATTTATTAGGGCCGAGGAAAAATGTGTCTGTTTATTTTCTATGGCTATGAAATTAATGGCTTGGTGAGTTTTGCTTGGGCAATTTTATGACTGCTGTGTCATCTGTCATAATTTGGGGGCTGTTTGATATGGATTTATGAATGTCTCCACCCCTCACCCCTCCCTGATTTATAGGTGTGGGTCACATGTGAGTGAGGGCTGTCTTATTTTGAGAGTTCCGTGCCAGTGGCAGCTTAGCCTGGCAGACCCTGGGTGGGCAGGGGCTTCAGGGGTCTCTCTACCCAAATGTGAGTGGAGAGGTGACAGAGGGTCACAATGAGGCTGTGTGAACTGGGCCTGACCTGACTGAACTTTTGCTGTGTGGTGACCCCAGCCTGCCTGGGCTGGAGAGGAGGTGTGTGGCCAGAAAGGCCAGCCCACACTGCTGGTGTGCTTGGCTGGGAGCTTGTGGGTACATTGCTGCAGTCTCTATCTGGAGCCTTGGGCCCTTCCATCTACTGTAGTCATTATATGCCCTAAAATCTGAAGTTTAGCCAGGTGGTGGTGGCACATGCCTCTAATCCCAGCACTGAGAGGCAGAGGCAGGTGGATCTCTGTAAGTTCGAGGCCAGCCTGGTCTACAGAGTGAGTTCCAGGACAGGCTCCAAAGCTACATAAAGAAAAGCTGTCTCGAAAAAACAAACAAATAAAAACCTGAAGTTTAGCGGGGAGAGGAAAAAAAATCTCAATTACTCGAGGATCTTTGTGTGTCTGGCCTGGAGTTGGGGTGCCAATGTATTTTCTGCGTTGGGGGTAAAAACTGGGTTTTACAATGGGCAGACTTGGGTCTATTTTTATCTCATTCTTCTTAGCTGTGTGGTTTGAACTGGCCACTACCCTCTCTGACCCTAGTTTTCCTCATTTCCAAAGTCGGAATAGAAACCTCTCATGTTAGAAAGGTTTTGGTGATCAAATGAGGTAAGGTAACATCCCCACCCTCACCCCCAACATGAACCCAGCAGAAAGCTGGGAAGTGGTAAGAAACAACCTGCCAGCTCAGGAAATGGACCTTAGTGTTTCTCCCTGACAGATGGGGAAACCGAGGCACGGAACTGTTCAGTGGCTTTCTGAGGTCATGTACCTAGAGTTGATCAGAGTTAGCTTTTATCTATGACTCTGGCTTCCTAAGTTGTTGTGCCAGGCCCCTGGTGCAATGGCTTAGTGGTGTACACCTGTGACTGTGTCCCCTGTACTCTCTGGCTGGGGTCTTGTTCCATTGCCTACTTGGTCTGCAGGTGAGGAAACCCTGTTGTGGGGTCTCATCCCTTGGGGACAGTCAGCCTCTTCTCAAACCCTTGGCAGGGAGGGGCCCGCTGGGTGTGGTTGCTGCCTCTGCCTATCCTGATCCAGGTCTACAGGACCTTGGGGATCAGGGCTGTTGGGGCAGGGCTCAGGGTGCCTTCAAGCAGGAAGTCCTCGAAGGGCCGATGTGTGCTCTTGATCTCTGTCACAGCCTGGGTGTTAGGCTTTAGAACAGGCCACGGGCACATCTGAGTCCCATCCATTGCAGCCCTCCATTTTCTAGGACACTACTAGCCCCATCCCTTCCTGGACCTCTTGGCTTCTACAATGCAGAAATATCAGCACCTGCTTTTGCTGAGCTCCAGGGAAGGCAAAGTGACTAGGTCACCATCAGCTGCTGCTTCTCCAGTCAAACACTTGTGGAATGCTACATGCCAGGTGCTGTCCTAGGACCAAGGGCACAGCAACAGGTGTGGTCTCTGCCCCACCAAAATGCCATTTCTTTTCTTTAAAAAAATTTTTATTTATGTATTTATTTAGAGTGCATTGGTGTTTTGCCTGCATGTATGTCTATGTGAGGGTGTTGAATCCCATGGAACTGGAGTTAAAGACAGTTGTGAGCCACCATATGGCTGCTGGGAATTGAACCCAGGACCTCTGGAGGAGCAGCCAGTGCTCTTAACCTCTGAGCAATCTCTCCAGCCCCCACAAATGTCATTTCTATCAGTTCAATGACAGGAAGTCAACAAACTCATTGCCCTCTATTGTGGTAGGGTAGTTTTAGGGTTTTGGAAAAAAATAAAAGTGGAGTAAAAGGCAGGAAGGATGGGGAGGTGGGTGGTGAAGGTACCATCCAAGCTGTAGATGTTTGGGGAGAGTTTTCAGACACATGGGCAGTAAGTGCAAAGACTTCAAGGTAGGAACAAAGCTGGAATAAACAAGATTGGCCAGAACCCTACAAACAAGGAGAAGAATAATTCACTGATTTGGACACTGAGGCTCAGGGAGGTCAAGTCACTTGACCAAGGGCTCCTATGCATCTCACATTGAAAGATTCATGTCTAGGGTTTTGCTCATGCTGGACCTGGTTTGGAAGATCATTGTTTCAGTCAGGGTTCTATTGCTGTGAAGAGACACCATGACCATGGTGACTCTTTTTTTTTATTTTAAGAAAATTTCCCCTTCATTTTACACATCAATCAAAGATCCCCCTCTTCCTATGACAAGACTCTTTTTTTTTAATTAAGAAAATTTCCCCTTCATTTTACACATCCTGTCTCTTATACACATCTAGATGTGTATAAGAGACAGCACCGGACTACGGTGACTCTTATAAAGGAAAACTTTTAATTGGGGCTGGCTTACAGGTCAGAGGTGTGGTCCATTACCTTCACGGCAGGGAGCATGGCAGCACTCAGGCAGACATGGTAGCTGAGAGTTCTACATCTAGATCCACAGGCAGCATTAGGAAGAGAAAGACTCTGGGCCTGGCTTGGGCTTTTGAAACCCCAAGTCCCTCCCCCAGTGACACACTTCCTCCAACATACATACAACCACACCTATTATAACAAGGCCACACCTCCTAATTCCTCTCAAGTAGTACCACTCACTCCCTGATTGTGAGGGTCTGCGCCCCACTGAGAACTTAGGTCTCCCGCAAAGGGAGACCTGGAACCGAGGAAGGGTAAGTGGATACTGCCCCCCATTCCCCAGCCTCCCTTTCTGGAGACAATCAGAAGCGTCAGGGAGTCATGTCAGGCAAGAACTCATTTATTGAAAGTCAGCAAAACCCTTTTAAAGCATACAATCACAAGGCTGGGAGGGATCAACACCCTAACAGGCCAATCAGCTTAAAGGTTACCCAATCACACACCTGATCCATATCATCCTCAACGCTGTCCACAAGGGGATCATATGTTGGCATTATCTCTCCTAACTTGAAGCCTCAATTGCATTGCCCTGCAAACAACCTGGATTTCTCCCTCCCTGTCTCCACTGGCACATGGCTCCGCAGACCCCTACACTTGATGACCAAGCATTCAAATCTATCAGCCTATAGGGACCAGTCTTATTCAAACCACCACAGTCATCACCCATCATTCCAGCCCTGGACTATTCCTACTCTATCACGCTGCTTCTCCAGATGTTACATTGGGTAATTGCAGCAGAGCAAGAACGCATCTCCCAGNTGGGGTGAGGGTAGGAGAAGGTAGCAAACAGTCCGACAGTCCATGCAAACCATCTGCAGAGGAGATTGGCTTTGCAGTCAAATGCCTTACCTCAGAGCTCTGATCATAGGCAGCGTAGATTGGGGTTCTGACAGGACGAGGTGGAGGTGAGCTCCAGGTGGACTCAGCCACATTTACTGTTGTTTTGCATCCATGCTGTTGCCAGGAGGGTATGTTTTTAAAAAAATGCCTTTTTCTGGGCAGAGAGACAGGGAAAACGGATCCTGAGTGGCCCGCAGTGGGAACGGTTAAGCATAGGCAATAACTGCTCTGTAGGCTCTGGGCTAAGCTGGGTCTGTAGGAAGGGCAAGAGACAGGATGGGCAGAGGTCTGCTGGCAGGGGCCCTTGGATTCTGGGCCCAGCTGGAAAGTTTCATCTCCATTGCCTCTATGTCCACTCCTGAGTGAGAAAGGGTTCCTGCGGGTCCCACACCCACAGCTTCATTTCCTGGGGACTTCTGTATTCTGGACTTGTTCTGGAAGATTGTCATCCATTATTCTACTGTGCAGGGATCCAGGGAGGAAATGGTCCATAAGTTTTGTCTCCTTAAAGAAGGCATCAAAGATGCAGAGTCTCCCAGGAGAGAAAGAACCAAAATGCCAGCTCCTTTAGGGTAAGACTTGTGAGGACAGTGAAGTGTGTGTTTGTGTTAGATAAAGACACAGTGGTACTTTGGGTATGGTGGCACATTCCTGTAACCCCAGCACTTCAGAAGCTGAGTTAGAATTATAAGTTTGAGGCTAGCCAGTGCTACACAGCAAGACCCTATCTACAACCAACCAAGCAACCAGCTAAACACACACACACACACACACACACACACACACACACACACACACACAATTAAACCCTAGTAGTATTCAGGCGTGGTGGCATACAGTTAAGATTGTAGCAGCCAAGAGTTTGAGGCAGGAGAATTTATAATTCAAAGATAGCCTGGTCTACAAATTGAGAAGTTGCCTTAAAAACAAATGAACAAACACCAACAGAGACACTAGTGGCAATGCATTAAAATCAACAGTGGTTGTAT
>LZPO01097120.1:285732-305302 GCA_001675575.1 Neotoma lepida
TTTTTGGCAGGAGACAGGGTCTGCATTTTCCTCATTCATGCCAAACTGCTTTGCACGGCAATTAGCTCTGTCCTCGTTTAGTCTCCGGCCCCAAAGGGTAATGGAAGTCATATATCATCTTCAAGCCTGCTAATTATTGAGCTCCCTTACAGGTAGCTTTGTAACTGTGAGAAGGGCCTGTCGGCCTGATATTTATTACTCCTCCAATAAGTAAGCAAAGAGGGGGGTCAGGGAGCTGGGGGACAGGGAGAAGGGAAGGAGGACAGGAGTGGGGAGAGAAACAACTTTTTTGAAAGCCTGCCCAACCCCAGCCAGGGATCTCTGACATCCCTCTGCCAACGTGCTCATCAGAGGGCAGACATCTTTATAGATGTGTATAAGAGACAGGCCCAACCCCAGCCAGGGATCTCTGACATCCCTCTGCCAACGTGCTCATCAGAGGGCAGACATCTTTATTCATGTTTTCTCATGCTGTAGAATCAGTGTGTCTGTAGAGCTGGGAACGGTAAGGAAGAGACCTGTGTGTGGAGCAAGCCAAGGGTGGGGAAGGGAACTAGGTGAAGTCACAGCAAGGAGGGGACAGAAAGAGTGGAACAAAACCTCTATCCAGCTCCAGAACATTCTCCTGCGGTTCCTGGCCTGCTGGGCAGGGATGGCAGGGGTGAGTAGGGAGTTGGGGCTTGGCTTGGTCATGTCTGTTCTTTCAAAGGACGGAGTGTGTAAAGGTAATACTGAAAAGGTTTTTGTCCAAGTCCTTTGCCTTCAGTTTGGTGGTTGGCGTTATAGGCTACACTAGGAGTTTCTGTGGTTATGGATAACTAAGGGGCAGGCCTGTTCTTCTACCCATCCAGGTGAACTTAAAAATTATAATCATTCTTATCCAGGGTAACTTATGGCTGTTTTTAAACAGAACACAGTTAAAGCAAGAGAAAAAAATGCCAGTATTTAGGTAACATCAGAGACTACACTCAGTACTAAACCTGGAAACAGTACTTGCTGAGTGTGTGCTTAATCAACTTGCCTGTCATATACCATTCTAGGTATGGTGACAACGGTCATCAAGACGGATGGATAGGATTGTTTCCTTCATGCTGTCTCAAGTCTCATCAGATGCTGGACACTGGCTGACACGTAGGGAGTGCCCAATCCTTGGCCAAGATCACTGCCATTCCCTTTCTGTGTTGTCTGTAGTAATGTGTCATAGTCCCTTCCCAGCTGCCAGAGTCCTGCACAGGGGGCCAGGGCATAGGCAGGTCCACCTGACATTTTTATAGGGAGACACTGCTGAGGCCCCACAGCTTGGCAGTTCAGGGTAGCTGTGCTTTCTAACTTGTGATACCCCCAGCAGCTATCGCAACCCTTTTCATGTTCCTTAACCTCATGGCAAGGTGTTAATGATGGCATCTTATGCATGGAGACTCCAGCTGAAGGAACATGACCCTGGGTTCTTCAAGCAGATTGCTGGAAGGATGCTGAACAGGTCCACGGGACTTCCTACTTCCATCCCTCTACCTGTATGTGGTCAGAAGCGTCATTCTTCACAGATGGCTTCTGGTCCTTATAGGAGAGCCTGTCCCCTCTAGTGTTTCTTGTAGTGATGATATCAGGTGGCTACCACTTGGCTCCTACCATCTGTCCCTTAACTCTTTGACTCAGGGACATGCCAGTGCCCTGCCATCATGCTCTCTCCACTCTAGACATCTCCTCCCAATATCTGCACAAATACTGAGGATTCTTTTTCCCATCTTCCAGTGGCCACTGTTTGCCAATCTTGGACGACAGATTCATCTATCATTTTTGCTACATATCCTTTCTCTCTCTCTTGGGACTCTTTCTTTCTTTTTTTCCTCTTCCAAATCACCCCCTTCTTCCTTGGTCTTAGCTCCACTTCCCTTTTCAGCCTCCCATTCTTGTTGCCCACCCTCCTCCCCCCACTTATAAGGAGCCAGACTTGATGGTACTTTTGGACCTCTGAGAGATGGTTGAGCAACTTGGCAGAGAGAGGATGAGTGGCCTCTTATACAACCAGCACCCATAGCCTTTTTCCTCCTTGGACTGGTCTGTGTCAACTTTGCTATCTGCCCGGCCCCTCCTCACATTAAGGGCTCAGATGCCAAAGCTTATTCTCACATCCATGTCCATCACTTAGATCCATCCTTGAGCCTAGTTAAAAGTTCCCAGGGAAGGGACTCTAGTTGTCCAAGCTGGGGACACATGTTTCACCCTGAGCCATTGACTGCTGAGAGGATGAGGCAATGTGATAGGTCTTGTGGGGCCACCTGCCCACTGCCAAGAGGAAGGAAGAGGAGATGCTGAGCAAGGAAAGGATAACTACACTGCAGAGATGAAGGATGGCCAGACATGCTAACACCAGTCACATGTGTGAGTCAATCTGAGGGGTGTGTGTTTTAGTTACTTTTCTATTATTCTATTCTTTTGTGAAGAGACACCGTGATCAAGGCAACTTACAGAAGAAATAGCTTATTAGGGGCTTGCTTATAGTATCGGAGGATGAGTCCATGATTGTCATGGCTTAAGAGCATGGGAGCAGGCACACAGGCATGGTGCTGGAGCAGTAGCTGAGAGTTTACATCTGATTCATAAGTATGAGGCAGAGAGAGAGAGCTAACTGGGAATGGCTGGGCTTTTGAAACCTCAAAGCCTGTCTCAGTGACACACCTCCTCCAATAAGACTACACCCCCTAATCCTTCCCAGATAGTTCCACCAACTGGAGACCAAGCATTCAAGTACATGGGGGGAGCCTGCGGGAGCCATTCTCATTCACACCACCACAGTGTGGAAGCACTAGATTCAAACATTAGGAAATGTGCCCCACAGGAGATTGTCTCAAGAGAATGGCAGTGTTTAAAGCATGGTGTTTGTACATTTGTGTGTATAAGCCAGAATTATTTCTTGTACAAAAGTTTCCAGTGTGTGGCTCTCGCTGAGGTCTGGCCAGTGTTCCTCATCCAGTACTGGACAGAAGGAACAGGGAACGAGTTGGGTATTCCATCAACATATCTGTCACACGCCATTCCAGGTGTGATGACATTACCGATGAAGATGGACAAGGTCTTTTTCCCTCATGTCTCTTCAAGTGCCATCAGATGCCAGGCACTGGCTACACATAGGAAGTGCCCAATCTACACATAGGAAGTGCCCAACCTACACATAGGAAGTGCCCAACCTACACATAGGAAGTGCCCAATCTACACATAGGAAGTGCCCAATCTGAGTGAGTGTGTGTGGATTTTGGACCCCAGAGCTATGAGATGATGGTGAGGCTCACTGGTGGTGAGGCTTTGAGTTCCAGAGTACCACACTGTCTTCTATTCCTCTGGAGAATGCTCAAACTGTCAGTTCCCCCATGTGACAACAATAAATTGGCCTCATTTCCATCACTCCTGGTGGGTTGGTTGAGTGCCAAAGCTTGCCTTCTATGTTGTGAGCTTTCTACACACTTCTGCTTAGAGAAAGGGGTGATGTGAGACCTATGAAATATGGGACACTTTTCCACAGGGAGCTGGGTCAGGATAGGGGGAGGTTTTCAGATTTGACTGTGTGGGCAGGGTCTACATGAGTACCACATACAGAAATGTTGCTTTCTCAACTTTCCTGTGGATATAAGTTTCTTACTTCCCAGGCACCTGTGTCTTCTGTGATATGTCTGTACAGGGGACAACAGGGGACTGTGTGGCTAGCCGAGTGGCTGGTTTGGGTTTGTCTGCAGCAGCCTGCTCAAGCTCTCCTCCCAGTTGTCTCCAAGTCTAGCTCCTGTGTGAATTTCCATGGGGGGGTGGTGAAGAGTGACAGATGGGCTCAGGGTTCTGAAAGGAGGGCCTCAGGGGGTGCTCCCTCCCTGTTGGCATAGCTCTCACACTCTTAATTCTTCTACTCTGTGAGCATAGCAGAGCCAGAAACAGGATCTGTTCTCTAGAAGCAAGGCCTGGATTTCAACTCAGGATAAAACCTGGCTGGAGAGGAAGCCATCTTGGAGGCAGAGAGGCCCAACTCAGAGGACCGTGGAGGGTAACTCAGTCACTGGTGGGCCCCGGCCCTGTATCTGCCTCATTGTGACCACAGTCCTCTGACAGTGGTCTGGACGTCTTGCTCAAACTGTTTCCATGACCATTGCTGCATAGGAAGCCATTCTAAACTCTTTCATGGGACTGAGGAGATGGCTCACTAGAGTGCTGTGTAAGCATGGGGACCTGAGTTTGATCCCTAACACCCACAAGAAAAGCTGGGCACACTGGGGTGTACCTATAATCCTAGCATTAGAGACAAGGAGGTCCCAGGGATGCTTGGACCATTGGATCTAGCCAATTGATGAGCTCTAGGCTCAGTGAGAGACTCTGTCTCAAAAAATAGGGCAGGAAAGTAATTGAGGAAGACACTTAACACTGGCCTCTGACCTTCCCATGTCCACCGCCCCCACACACCTAATACTGACCTCTGACCTTCCCATGTCCACCACCCCCACACACCTAACATTGACCTCTGACCTTCACATGTACACTCTCCTCATACCTAACACTGACCTCTGACCTTCATATGTACACCCCCCACACCTAACACTGACCTCTGACCGTCACATGTAAACCCCTCTCACACCTAACACTGACCTCTGACCTTCACATGCATACCCCACCCACTCATTGTGTCACAGTTCCTGTGGGTCAGAAATTTGGACAGTACATAGTAGATGGTTTTGTTTTTGAGGTCTCACCTGGACCAAATTAAAGACCAGGAAGGGCTCCATGGATGGGCCTGGGATCATCTGGAAAAGTCTTCATTTGCTTATTTTCTTTCTTTCTTTTTATTTTTTGAGACAGGGTCTCACTATGTAGCTCTGGCTCTCCTGGAACTCACTCTGTAGATTAGGCTGGCCTTGAACCCCACAGATCCGCCTGTCTCTGCCTCAAGTGCTGAGATTAAAGGCTTGCGCCCTGACCAACCAGCTTATTTGCTTATTTTCAATTGTTTTTAATTAGGGTAAAATACACATAACAAAATTTGCTATTGTGATCATCTCTGTGTGTGGGTATATGCACATGTTTGTGTGCACAGATGTGGAGGCCAGCGGTGGACATCAGTGTCTACCTTGTTCTTTTGAGACAAGGTCCTTCTCTGAAGCTGGAGCTCACTGATTAAACTAGAGTGGTTAGCCAGCGCCCGGAGAAGCTTCCCCTGTCGGCATCCTCAGGCCTGGGCCCGCAGACATTTACTTCAGCCTTTTTATGTGGGTCTTGGGGATCTGAACTCAGGGTCTCATGTTTGCGAAAGAGACCCTGTGCTGACTGAACCACCTCCTCAGGCCAGCGGTGACTACTTTTGAGTACACAGTTTATTGGTACGAAGGAAACACGTTTTTGATGCTGCATAGCTATCCCAGGCCTCCTCTTTATCACTCCTTTCATTTTGTCAAGTTGAAGCTCTGAACCTTGGAACACTGATACCCCACTCCCTCTTTCCTCCAGTTCCTGACAGCTACCATTCTACTTCCTCTGTGAGTTTGACTATTCTAGAAACCTCAGAGAAGTAGACTCTATGATTTGTATCTTCCCTTGAATGGCTTAGTTCACTTAAAGCAATATGTATTGTAATTAATTTTCAAGGCCATATAATAAATTGTGTGTGTGTGTGTGATGTGTGTGTATCCATTCATCTATTGGCAGATACTTAGGTTATTTCAATGTTTTAGTCTCTGTGAGTAGATTTTTAAATTTTTTAAGTTACATTTACTTATTGTATGTATGGACATGTGTGCCATGGTATGTGTGTGGAAGTCATAGGGCAAATGGAAGTTATAGGGCAAATACAGAATTAACTTTCTCCTTCTATCCACTATGTGGGTCCCAGGGATTAAACTGAGGTCATCAGGCTTGGCTGCAGGCGTCATTGAGCCCTCTTGCCACCTCTAGTCATTATGTGTGCTGCTGCTGACTAAAGCATCATTCACTTTGGGTGTCTGATGTCCCAGATGTAGGCTAGGACCTTGGCTTGTCTGGGGCTGGGGGTTGGACACTTCTGTGGGTGTCTGCCTGTGTATACTCTGTGTGAGTCAGCTTAGCTTTTCCCACAGCAGGGTGGCTGGGTTGTAGGAGTATTTCCAGAGCCACCAGAAGCTGCACAGTGCTTTGAATCCAGCCTTAGAAGTCATCTGCTGTCACTTCTGCCATGTGTTATTTGAACATGCTTAGCCAGAACCAGCATGAGGACAGGCCCATTCCCCTCTGTGGGGAAGAGGCAGGCTGTAGAGAATGGACGTGTGTGGGCTGGGAGGAGGTACTGTTGTCATAGTCAGAAATATAACCACCCATGCAGGAAAGTCCCCTGACCACAGCTGTACAAGGAAGGAGAGCAGGACTGTTCATACCCACTGCAGAGGGACAACCGAGGCTGCAGTGTCACTCAACTGAAAACATCCATTCAGTGTAGGGGCTCGTTCTGTGACATCCACCTAGTCTCTGCTTCTATATCTGCAGTGATGTAGAGCTCAGTACCTCGCGTGGTTGCAAATGTCAGGAGACCTTTGGGATGAGAGGAGTGCTGCCTCTCCTGTGAGATCTCTCTTGGCTCTGGGTCAGCCTCTCCTAGAGTGAGGGACAGTGAGGATGAGAGAGAACAGAAGGAAACTGAGTGCCAGCTGGGCCTGGAGGGTTCCTGGCCATCCCATGGGAAGCAAGCTCACACTGGCTCCCTCGAATCCAGTCCAGATGCCGGCTTCCCCTGTTGCCTGCTCTTCAGCACCTCTGTCTGCATTATGGTTTCTCGGAATTCTTTTTTTCTCTGGACCTTCCTGGTCCTCAGCAGGGATTCTTTCATGCCCTCTGTAAAAACTCCTGACACACAGCAGGCACTCAATAAGTAATTGTGGTTTCGGATTTGTTTGCTTTTTTTTCTTTTAGACATACAGTCTTGCTAGCAGCCCAGATTAGTCAGGAACTTGACACCTTCCTGACTCAGCCTTCTGAGTACTAGAATTCCCAACATGCACCATCATGTCAATTTTCCTCCTTGCCTGCTCATTTCTGTCTGTCTGTCTCTCTCCCATTTATTTATTTATTTATTCATTCATCTATTTATTTATATTTTATGTATGAGTGTTCTGCATGTATACCTACATGCCAGAAAAGCACCATGTGGGTGCTGGGAATTGAACCCAGGTCCTCTAGAAGAGCAGCCAGTGCTTTTAACCACTGAACCATCTCTCCAACCCCTCTCCTCAAGATTCCTAAGACATCATTTGGATGTGACACTACCTGGCTCATCATTTTATTATTTTTTTCCAGAAGTGACATCACACAAGGCTGGCTCATGTTAAGCTTGCAGTTAACTAAAATTCCCAATTGTTTTTTGCTTCTGTGTGGCACAAGGTCTCTCCCAAGTGACCCGAGGACAAAGATCCAGAGGTCCACTGACCCCCAAAAAGAGCATCTAAGATAAAATCTGTCTGGCTGGGCATGCTCAGCTACTTGGGAAGCTGAGGCAGGAGGATTACTTGAACCTAGAAGTTTGAGGCCAGCCTGAGAAATACAGTGAAACCCTGTCTTGAGGATGGAGAGAGAGTGGTATTTGGAGAATGGGATCTGGAGTTATGAAGTAGATGGAGGGTCAACTTGTTGGAAAAGAATATTCTTAGTGTCACACAAAGAAACACCTGAACAAAGCANAATTAAGTGAACTGGTAAGGCCTTTTTTTTTTGTATAAATGGTGTGCCATGACCCAAACTTGGCTAGCAAGACGCCTACATGTCTTATATTCATAAGCGGAAGCTTGGCTGTTTCTCATTGGCTGAGGTTCAATTCATAATTTACTCCTGATTGGCTAATTTGGAAAGCAATGTAAGGGAAAGGGCAAGGGGTGCTGGCCACTTGGAGGAGAAGTTTCAGGAATACAACAGGGCTTTGTGTAAACAAAATTTTTATGGTGGGGGAGATTAAAATATTTGCATAAAAGTTTTATAAGATGGGAGCTGCTTAAAAGATGTGCATAAAAGTTTTATAAGCTAGAGGAGATTAAAGATGTGCATAAAAGTTTTACAAGGTAGGGGATATTGGCCCTTGGTGGGCTTGTCATCCATCGTTGGTAGAAAAACAATCTCCTTTTCTCACAAACTTGTACCTGGCTTCCTGATGGGCTATGTGTGGGGGGATGGGTCAGGTGGCTTTGTGGAGAGGCTGGGATGACCACCACTTATCCCTGTCCTTCTTAATTGGGGGGGGGGGAACAAATCAGAGAGTGAGGAGGGCCGTTTTAGACTCAGCAACCATCACTTGGGCAGGATCAGGGAGCATCTGATCCAGGTGCAGCTGTTCAGCCTCGCTGCCTGGCAAGAATGGTGCAGGTGGGTCTTACAGGAGAGGACTGTCTGTAGCCTTCTCTACTCTGTGCACCAGTGGTCTTATTTATCTTCATTTACAATGAAAAAAATCATTTATGAATGATAGATGGATCCTCCTAAAATTGACCTGTCCCCCAGACTCTCATATGAAGACTTTCTCAGCTTATAAGAAAGAGACATCAAACCGAATGTACTTTTCAGCTAGGCAGAGAACGTATTGGCTCACCCTCTGAGAAGGCTTGATATGAAGCAGGCTTCAGCACTGACAAGATACAAAGACCAGACAGGTCACTGGGACCTATCGCCAGTGGGCTTCACTGTTGGCCTCATCTGTGCTAGGGTAGATTGGTTTCTTGCAGGCAGTAGCCATGGCACTGGACGCTCTGGATGTCACAGCCTAGCAATACTCAACCCGAAAGGTCTGAAGATGGGCTGAGGCAGTATCTTAGCTGAAAGAATGCTTATCTAGCATGCATGAAGCCCTGGTCTTGGACTGCATAAAACTGGGTATGGTGACACGTAGTTGGTTGTTTTTACTTTTTACTCTTTAGGGGAGCCCGCCACCCAGCTCCCAAATAAATCACACATAGTCTTATTCTTTCTTATGAATGCTCGGCCTTAGCTTGGCTTATTTTTACCTTTTTTTTTTAAACTTAAATTATCCCGTCTACCTTTGGCCTACCTTTCTCTATTTCTGTGTATCTTTCCTTTTTATCCTGTGTCTGGCTGTGTGGCTGGCCCCTTCTTTTCTCCTTTTCCCTCTTCTTCTGATCCTCAATCCTCTCCTCCCAGATTTCTTCTCCTATTTATTCTCTCTGCCTGCCAGCCTCACCTATCCTTTCTCCTGCCTTGCTATTGGCCATTCAGCTCTTTATTAGACAATCAGGTGTTTTAGACAGGCATAGTAACACAGCTTCACAGAGTTAAATAAATGCAACATAAAAGAATGCAATACATCTTTGCATCATTAAAGAAATGTTCCATAGCATAAATGACTGCAACACATCCTAAAATAATATTCTACAACAGTGACACATGCCTGTGATCTCAGTACTCTGGAGGTAGGGGCAGGAGGACCAGAAGTTCAAGGTCAAATCCCCTCCCTGCCCCAGACAAGGTTTCTTTCTGAAACAGCTCTGGCTGTTCCAGAACTGACTTTGTAGACCAGGCTGCCCTCGAACCCACAGAGATCTACCTGCCTCTGCTTCCCGAGTGCTGGGATTTAAGGTGTGTACCACCATGCTCAGCCAAGGTCAGTCTTGAACAAAAGATACATGAGCCTTTGTCTCAAATAACAATGACAACAACAACAAAAGACAATAACAGAACAAATACTTGAAGGGACTGAAGACTGTGCCTCTCAGGATCAGTCTGTAAAACTCTAGAGACGGTCTGCGATCTGCTTTGCATGAGTCATGTGATTATCCCTGGAGTCAATCATTTTGGCAGAAGGATGAGCTAAAATGATTGACTAGGCCCAAGACATGCATCTTTTCCAGTGGCTGGCTGTCTCACAATTATGTCAGGATGGAAAAATCTGATGAAAGCAGGCATTGGGCTAGGAGTAGGCAAGTAAGAATTGAAGCTGTGCTGTCTCCTGGGATCTACCTGGTATAGCGTAAATACTTCTCTCTCCTACCTTCTCATTCTCCTGCTTGTCCTTATGCATCAGCCTTCACTTCCCCCCTCACCATTTACGTATATGGCTCAAAATGGGTTCCCCAACCCCAGACACCACATGGCTTTTAGGAAACCAATGCTACTTGTGGCTGAGTTCATATTTCAAGGAAGAGAGAATCCAATTGGCTGCAGAGGTGGGCACTACTTCTTAATTACTGTTATTGATTTTGTTCTGCTGGAGATGGAGAGATAGGCGTTAAATCCCAGACTGGTCATCAGTGGTAAAGGACATTGTGACAGGGCTCAAACACGGCATGGAAGGATCAGTTTCTAAGAGAAGGGGCTGAGGGTGAAGCAGGGCAGAGCAAGGCAGCTTGCTAGTTGCAGGGACTCAGGACTACAACACATCTTGTTGGCCTGTCCTCAAGTAGCATCAAGTCTAATTTGACAGGTAAGATATTTGCTGGGGCTAAAGGTCACAGGGTATCAGAGGAGGGTGAGGTCAGCATGGCTGCAGGTGGTTAGAATGACCCTGGCCTCCAAGGAGGCAGAGAGGAAGGGAAAAGGGATTCTACAGGTCAGAGTAGAGGGATTCAGAAACTGACCTCTCTGTCTCCTCCAAAAACACCAGTCTGCTTGGATGACCCAGAATAGCCTGGTCTTCTCCATACACTGTCTGGCTGTGTCTGGTTCATGTATAGGCTATCAGCAGTTTTCATGATTTTTTTCAAAATCAAGAAGTTTATTCCCTGCTAAAAAGCTAAGAATAGGGACACAGATAAACAAAAATCACTCCCTCTCCTTCCAACCTCCAAGGTTAAAAGCAGGCCAATAACCCTCTGCATTTGGAGACTATAAACAAATACATGAAATGCCTCTGGGCAGGGACTTCCACTTTGATTTTATGGCCCAGGAACATTCTGGACTTGCCCAAGGCCTCAACGCTGGGACTGGAATGAAGTTTCTGCCTGCCAACTCCTGGATGACCAGTGGAGAGTGGGCCTGGCCAGTGTCTGTGTGAAAGGTGTGGGGGACACCCCACCTTACAGAGGGGGTAGAGATCGGAATTAGGGATGTTTGGGTTCAAGCCAAGTCCTGAGAGTGGCTGAGAAGGCTCCGGCGTCTTGTCAGCAAAAGGGCGGAAGGTCCATCCAGTGTCTTATCTGGACAGACAGACATCCTTTCCTGCTGGAGAAAAAAGGAAGAGATAGTTATTTCTCTGCTGTTTGTTTTCTTTCAGACAGATCAGAATTCAGATCTCCCCAGATAAATCCAGCTGACAAAGGGGGCCATAGCACTATGAAAGGAGCCTTTGCCCAGGTCACACAGGGAGCTGGGGGTCTTGGGGTCACTGGCCCCGAGTGCCTGGCTTTGGATTTTGATACAGTTTCCAACACACAGTGATTTGTACTCATTCTCATGACCTGAAAGCCATAATTGCAAGTGCTGTAAGCTCAAAGCCTTCACACTTCTTGTCACCACTGTGGTGTCTCCTCATGGTGTCACTCATGGGCTGCCTCACTAAAATGTCAGGGGCCCAAACCTCACTTGACCTCAGAGAGGCCCTGAAGGCAAAAATCACAGGAGGGCAGAGGTCCCAGAGGAGGGGTCCTGAGGAAGGAAGAGAGGGCCTGTCGAGGAGGACAGAGGACAGAGGGGTGGCTGGGCGGAAGAGGAGGGAGGCGGGGAGGCGGGTGAGGGCCATGGCGAGGGCCCCTTGTCAAGGTTCTATCTGCATGATGATTGATGCGAGCCTGGGTTTTTCTGTCAGCCTGTCAGGGCCCAGGAATGTTTAATGTTCTCATTATTGGTTACGCTGTTGTGTATATTTCTCTGTCAGCACCACGGACCCAGCTGAACTGGCAGAGCACTTCAAAGGCCTGCGGGTCATTCATCATCCCCATGACGCCCAGGCAAACGCTCAGCTTCAGCTCCGCGCCAGGGATTTGTTATGACTTGCAAGCCGGCTGACAGACAGGGCTATGGCAAGGAGGGGACAAGGGCTGCAGAAGGCCCCCTCCCAGGCTTTTTTGTCACTCTGGACTCAGGACAGTGCCCCCATGCCTCCAAGACCAGCCAGGGGTGACCCTCCAGAGTATGTGTGTTAGGTCAGAAGTACAGGGTGAACCCCAGGGAGGGGCTCCGTGCGGCACTGCCAGTCCACTCCCTGTAGCCCCACTTTCCTCTGGATATATAGTGGTATCNCCCCCAAAGTTATCCTGAAGTTGGGTGGTGGTGGTGAGGGGAACCCAAACTTGCAGGGCCAGGGAGGGGGTGGGGGGCAGGGAGAGCCGGGAATATGGGAGCTTTGTTCCCTTTCCCAAGCCTGACATGATTAATCGTTTTCTTCTGATCTAATTTTGGAACATGAAAAACAGCACATTTGTCTTGAAGAAAAATGATGTGCCGAACTGCGCAGATGGAAATTTCGGGCAACGAGAAAGATTAAAGTGAAACCCCACTCCTTAGACCTAATCATGAGTTGTAGATTATTCTGTCGGCCCAGCCAGATGGTAGCTCTGATTCCACAGCCCCTTCTTATATTAATGAATACTAGACTGTTATATTTGACTTAGGTAAGTGAAATGTCTATCAGAGCTAATGGGCTGCCAGCCAGCATAACACATGTTGTACCGCTAAGGGTCCTTGCTGCATTTTTCATGTTTTATACTAATGTAGAACATTTTCTTTCCTACTGGTTTTCATCATTGTCACTGTTTGCTAAATATTTTCACATGGAAAGGGTGGGGGAGGGAGGCAGAGTCAGGAGGAAAAGGAACACCCCCCCAAACTTGTGTCCGAAGCTAATTTCCTCCCGTTGGGCTTGGCTATAACTCTGCAAGTAAAACAGTCACCCCGAGCAATGCGTACAGGAACTCAATAGTAACGTGATTAAGTCCCTAGTCAGGGAGACTACACTCGACTCTATGTTAACAAACCTAATTATAGCCCTGTAGTGATAAATTGGGCCCAGGTCCTTGCTGCATATCTCCGAGGTCACGTTCAAAGAGCAGTTTGACCATCTCTGCTTCTTGGGGGAGAGAATTGTCCTGGAAGGTGTCCCAAGCCCAGTGTGGCAGAGGGCTGTTCCTCTCTAACCCAGTTGTCCCGTCCCTGGGGAGGGTGAATAGATGCCAGGCAGCTTTCCGAGAAGAAGGTCAGAGATGTGAGAAAGGGGCTTTGGGCTTTCCTGTAGGAGGGTGTGTGTGTGTCATCTCTGCCTCTCCCCACCCCCACAGCAATGGTTCCAGGCAGGCCTCTGAGTTGGTGACTCGCCACTTCCCTGGACCCAACAGGAGATGGCTCAGACCTGCCTTCTTCCTCCAGCCTTCCCGGAACTGGAGATACCCAGAAAGGCTTGTTGTTAAGGAGGAAATCCATGCTTCCTTCCTTAAGAAGAACCCATCCTGGTGGGTATGGTATCCTGGAGAATGGGGAGTCCTGGAGGTGGAAGCTGAAAGCAGTTTGGGGACAGATGAGATGGGATTCAGGGACATCTTCGAGGGATGATGCCCTGAGGAAAAAATGGAAAGAAACCCATAGCTGTGAACACCGCGAGAGTCAGAGCAAGGTCTTGGCTGGCAATAGGTGGTCTCTCCACCTCCCCAGCCTTTCCAGCCTCGTTTCTCACCTGTCCTCAATCGTGAACCCCACATTTCTTCTTCATGAACCTTTTTAGCATCCCCAGGAATATCAGGCTCTTTCAAAACAAGGTGCTTATGCCCTTTTTATTTGTCTGTCTTCCTCTGGCTTCTTTCTCTGGAAACCTTCTGCACATCCTTCAAGATCCAGCTGCTGTGTCTCTGGATCACTGGTACGGTTTGGCTGTGTAACATCTCCATGAGTTCCTGTGTTGAGTACTTGGTGCCCAGCTGGTGGTGCAGTGTTGGGAGGCTCTGGAATCAGCAGATGGAGTCCGGCTGGAGGAAGTAGGCCACTGTTGAGCGTGCCTTTAAAGGCTATGGCTGGTCCCTAGATCCATCTTCAGTTTTGCTTTCTGTCCACCACAAGGTGGGTAGCTTCCTTCTTCACATTCTCCTGCTGCCGCCATGGTTTACTGAGTTGGAGTTAGTGGGCCCAGAAACATGGACTTGAGTGACTGTGAAGGAAGCCTTCTGAAACTGAGCTAAAACAAATGTCCTTTAACTTGTTTCTGTCAGGTAACTGGTCACAGCGACGAAAGAGGAACCAATAACACCGAAGTAACATCAAAGTGGGCTTGTTAAGCATTAAACAACTTCTAATGTTTACTATTTGGGAAGCAGAGGTAGGCCGATCTCTGTCAGTTTGGTTTGAGGTGAGCCTAGTCTACATAGCAAGTTTGAGGCTAGCCAGAGTTGCATGGTGAGACTGTGTCTCAAAAAACAGTTTATTTGTGTTGCCCATATACTCATTGGACTTGGTGTTTTCTTTCTCTTTCTTTCTTTCTTTCTTNCTTGCTTGCTTGCTTGCTTCTTTTCTTTTCTTCTCTCTCTTTCTCTTTCTCTTTTTTTGGGGAGGGCTCAGTGAACCTGGGAGGAATGAGAAGTGAGTATGATCGGGGTGCATTATATGAAATTCTTAAATAATTCATAAAAATATTATGTTGGGGAAAGTGTTTATTAGCATATATTAATTATACATAATGAATTTCATTATGATATTTTCATGCATCTATTAATGTATTTGGACCATCTTCACCCCAATACCCTTTATCTCCCCTCACTCCTCCTTCTAAGTGATCCCCTTATATTTTGATATCTTTGTGTGTGTGTGTGTGTGTGTGTGTGTGTGTGTGTGTGTGTGTGTGTGCGCGCACACACGAGCATCCCAGTGAATTTTATTAGGGTTGCTTACAGGAGCACAGGTGAGAGGTTGTTCACAGAAGTGTGGTTATCTTATAGAAGTTAAGGGCACTTCCTGCTCTTCCTGTGTTTAGTTCCCGGCACCCACTTGGGAGACTCATAACCACTTCTAACTCCACTTCAGTTTTAAGATATATTTTTATTTTATTTTTTTGTGTGTGTGAGACACGGGAGTGTAGACACCCACGGAAGCTAGAAGAGGGACCTAGATGCCCTAATAAAACTCACTGGGCTACACAGAGAGAGGAGGTGGGAGAAGCTATTAAAGTCCGAAGGGGACCAGCCGGAAAGAAGCTGCACCACTGAAGTAAATTGCCTGCCTACAGATCCTATGGGAGGCGTGGGACCTCGGGAGCCTCTCCCTGACAGCTACTGCATCAGTTAAAGGTTGTTTTGGCTTACAGTTTCAGAGGAAAGAGTCCATCACGGTGGGGAAGGCATGGCAGCAGGCTGTCGGAAGCTGAGGGACCACATTCTCAGCCACACACAGGAAGTCGAGAGAATGAACAGGAAGTGAGAACAGGTTATAAACCCTCAAAGTCAGCATGGAATGACGTACTCCCATCCCGCAAGGGTGTACCTCCTAAGATTCCATAACCTCCCCAAGTGGTGCCACCCACTGGGCTCCAGGTATTCAAATACAAGAGCCTATGGGGGCATTTTTCATTTAAACCACAACAGCTACCCTTAGCTCTCTATAACTTCTCAGGGAAGGATAGGCCTTCATGAGTCCCTCCCTTCTCTGTGACATGATGTCTGTTTTGTGCAGATCTCACCACAGTCTCTTTGACTATATCCTTGTGAAGCACAAAAATGTTGCACTGAAAAATGTCTGTTTTCAAGTCTTTCCCTGCACACCTCCCTTCTTCTACTCTTACCCCGTGTTCATTCCAGAAATGCGCATTGAGCAGTTCCCATGTGCCAGGTATCACTCTAAACTCGGGCGATTCAGGAATGTACAGACTTCCTGCCCTCTGAGGTGACCTTTCAGTAGCTCTGTGTGGCAGCATGATTGGATTGGGTGCTGCTTGTTATTTAAATAGAATACGTGGAGTTCTTTCTTGAAGAACAGAAAGTCTGTCAGGCTAATTCTGGGAATGGGGATTATTCTAAAATGATGGCAAAGAGGAAAGACAGAAACCCCATGGGGGCCAAGAGCAGCCATGTAGTCGAGACTCTTAGCTTCTGTAACTTGTGACTGGCTCATTCATTGTCCTTCCCAGTCCTTAAGGCAATTAAAAAAAATTAAAAAAACCTTCTTAGAGTATATGAGATACTGTAGAAAAGTATATCTATCTCACGAGTACAGCTCAACAAATTATGAGGCAGTTGGCGCACGCCTTTAATCCCAGCACTCCGGAGGCAGAGGCAGGTGGATCTCTGTGAGTTTGAGGCCAGCCTGGGCTACCGAGTGAGTTCCAGGACAGCCAGGCTGTTACCCAGAGAAACCCTGTCTTGAAAAACCAAAAAGTAAAATAAAACAAAAATAAAACAACAAATTATCATAAACTAGAACTCATGACAAGGCCCCAAATCAGACACTCTAGTACCTTATATCACATGATCCTTTTGTTTCAGTTTTAAATTTTATTTTTATTTATTTGTGTGTGTGTATGTGTGTGTATGTGTGTGTGTGTGCATGTGTATATGTGTATGTGTGTGTGTGTCTGTGTGTGTGTGTCTGTGTGTATGTGTGTGTGTGTCTGTGTGTATGTGTGTATGTATGTGTATGTGTGTGTATATGTGTATGTGTCTGTGTGTGTGTGTCTGTGTGTATGTGTCTGTGTGTCTGTGTGTATATGTATGTGTATGTGTGTCTGTGTGTGTATGTGTGTATGTGTATGTGTGTGTATATGTGTATGTATGTATGTGTGTATGTATGTGTATGTGTATGTGTGTCTGTGTGTGTGTGTATATGTGTGTATGTGTGTCTGTGTGTATGTGCTCACCCACCCATAGAAGCCAGAAGAGGGCAATAGATCCCTTAGATCTGGAGTTAAAAGTGGCTGAGTCTCTCAAGTGGGTGCTGGGAACTGAACACGCATCTCTGGAAGAGCAGGAAGTGCCCTTAACTTCTGAGCCATCTTTCTAGCCCCCTTTATTTCATTTCTTATAAAAAACCCTCCAACCCCAACTTCCCCTACAGTTTATTCCTTTTTAGTGGCTTTACTTTATAAAAAGTGCAAATATGAGCAAGAGCCTTTTGTTTTGAAACAGGATCACACCATGTATCTCAGGTTGGTCTGGAATCCATTCCGTAGCCTGTGCTGGTCTTGAACTCATGATCCTCCTGCCTCAGCCTCCTCAGTGCCTAGGTTAAGGCAAAGGCCAGGATACCCACCTCATAGGCCGGTTTAAGAATATTTCTATCATTCTCCAAAAGTCTCTTGAGCCCATTTTAAATTACTCAGTGTCTGCCAACCCTAGCCTTAGACAATCATTTTTTGTATTTTATAATTATAAACACAACTTTCAACAACTTAATTGAAAAATAATTCACATATTATAAAGTATATGCTTTAAAATACAAAATGGAATTTTTTCAATTCTTAGTATATTTGTAAAGTTATGCAAATATCACCACTAATTCCAAAAATTTTACCACCAAAAAGATACTGTATAAACATTTGCAGTTACTCTCTGTGTCTCTCATCCTCAAGTCCTGGAAATCACTGGTCACTTTTTATCTCATGATAAGTGGCTGATTATGTCTCTGACTTCTTTTACTTGGTTCAATGTTGGCTTTATCCATGTCATAACACAGGTGAAAATATCATTTGCTTTTACAGTCAAATAATATTCCATCGTATGAGTTTGCGACATTTCTGTTATCCATTTCTTAATTGATGGACATCTGACTTGATTTCATTTTGGGGACTATTGTGAGTAATGCTGCTGTGCACAAATTTATGTACAAAATTTTTCATGGATTTATTTTTATTTCTCTTTACCATATATCTATAATTGAGATTACTAGGTCATAGACCAATTCTATTTTTAAGTGTTTGATGACAACCCACTCAGAGCTAAATTTTAAATTTGTCATGATATAAGGATTCTGTTTACTTATATTTAGATAAGAACTTTGAATAAAATTTTCTCAGCATAAACTTCTTTCATACTTTTTAAAATAGTTTTTTTATTTTTTGAGATTACAATATAATTACATCATTTCTCCCTTCTCTTTCTTCCCTCCAATCTCTCCCACATAGGCATCTTTTCTCTCAAATTCATGGTTACTTTTTCTTTAATTAATTGTTGTTTTACACACACACACACACACACACACACACGCACACACGCACACACTTCCAGACATAACAATACAACCTGTTCAGTCTGTGTCATGTTACTTGTATGTATGTTTTCAGGGCTGATCAGTTGGTATTAGACAACCAATGGTGTGCTCTTCCCTGGGAAAAGACTATTTCTCCTGCTCTCAGTGTTTGAAAATTGCTTATAGTTCTCTTTTTTTTTTATTTTGTTTTTGTTTTGAGTGACAGGGTCTCACTATGTAGCTCTGGCTGTCCTGGAACTCACTCTGCTAGATCAGGCTGGCCTTGAACTCACAGAGATCCTCCTGCCTCTGCTTCCCCAGTGCTGGGATTCAAGGCGTGCTCCGCTATGCCTGACTAGCCTGTAGTTCTTTGTGTAGGGTTGAGTGCTCATGAATTTTCCCTCATCCATGTTAGCATGTCCACTGGTGTCAACTTTGCTTAGGTTTTGTTTAGGCAGCCATGTCAGTGAGACTTCATGCATGTAGGTTCTCTGGCATGTCTAGGAGACATGATCTCAAAGCAAACCTGCTGTTCCTCCAGCTCTTACAACAATCTCTCCTCCCCTCTTCTACACTGACCCCTGAGCCTTAGATTTTGGCGTTGTGGTGGAGATGTATCAGTTGGGACTGGGCGCTACAACTGTGTGGTTTGATTGGTTGTGGTTTTCTGCTCGATCTGCTGCAAAGAGAAGTTTCCTTGGTGGGGGTGAGGACTCACCTGTGGGTATAAGGACAAAGATTTAGTTATTCCAGGTTATAGACTCAGATCTGAAGATCTGGAGACAGAAACATCAGATAAGAGAGAACATGGGACATTTGTTCTTTTCTGGGTCTGGGTTACCTCACCCATACGATCTTTTCTAGTTCTGTCCAATTACTTTCCAATTTGATTTTTTAACGGCTGAATAGTATTCCAGAGTGTATATGGACCACATTTTCATGATCCTTTAGTCAGCTGAAGGACATGTAGATTGTTTCTACTTCCTAGCTATTGTGAATAGAGCAGCAATGAACATGGCTGAGCAAGTCAAAGAAAGGCATTTTTTAAAAAAATGTGAATTATACTGTATTTTACCAAGTGGTTTTTCTGAATTTGCTGGAGTGAGGTCTTGGTAATAATTATTGAATTAATCGTTTTTCTTTTTCTGTGTAATCAGTTTTTGCTTTATGTATCTTGGCTTTATTTTTTGATTTTGGTTTTTATATGTGTNTGTNTGTGTNNNTGTNTGTNTGNGTGNNNNTGTNTGTGNNGGTNNNNANGTNACTTTTTTGGTGTCCATTTCTAAGGCTTTCCCATCCCCTTTTTTTGAGACCGATTCTCTCTCTGGCCTGGAGCTCACCAAATAGGCTAGGCTGGCTGGCCACCTAGCCCCAGGTTCTGCCTGTCTTTGCTTCCCCACTACTGGGATTGCAAGTATGTGCTACCATATTTGGTCTTTTAATATGGGTTCTGTGGATTGAGCTCAGGTTTTTTCAGATC
>LZPO01097120.1:305367-330590 GCA_001675575.1 Neotoma lepida
AGACAGGTTGTTGCTGTGTAACTTTGGCTGGTCTGAAACTCACAACTCACTGTGTAGATCAGTCTGGCTGGCCTTGCACTTGCAGTACCTCATGCCCCTATTGCTGAGGTTACATGTGTGTGCCACCACCATGCCCAACAATATTTTGGGACTCTTGTTAGGTGAGATGTGTTTAACAATTGTTACATGCTGATATTGACCATTTTATCACCATAAAATGTCCTTTGTCTCTGGTACTGTTTCCCACCCTAAAGTCTGTTTTGTCTGACAGTAATATGGCCATTACAGCTCTCTGGTAGTTCCTTTGCTGAGATGTATTTTCTCATCCTTTTATTTCTAAAATCTTATGTCTTGGAATCTGTGATATGTGTATTGTTGACATCATTTGGTTAGACTTTTTTCTTGAATTTAGTTTAAAAACCTCTGCCTTTTGAATGGAGTTGTTAAGTCCATTCCCTTTTAATGTGATTATTGATTTGACTAGATTTATACTTGGCATTTTTTCTATCTGTTTTAGGTACTTTTTGTTTTTCTGGCCCTCTTTAATTACTGTATTTTATATTAGATACTTATATTTTAGTTAAATATTAGAAAAGTAGTTCCTCTAGATTTTTTCTGTTATATGATTTTAAGCAATTTTCTTAGTTTTTGTTTCAGGGATTATGGCTGCATTTAATTTATCATAATCTATTTCAAAAAATAGTACCTTAATTCTGGAAAAATACAGAAGTTTAGCTCAGTTAAGTCTGATGGATGAGGCAGGAAGATTACAAATTCAAGGCCTTCTCAGGGTACAGAATAACTTTAAGAAAAAGGAAAAAAGAAAAAGGCTTGGTAAGATAGCTCAGCGATAGAGTGTATGTATAGCATATTCAAGACCCCCACTTCATTCCCAGTCCTGCAAAAATAAGGAAAGAAAGAGAAGGAAGGCACTTTGCTCAATATATCCCCCTTTCTTTTCTTCTTCTTTGTACTATTATTTTCATACATACACATGTGTAACATATATTTGTTATAAACTCAACAATACAGTGTTTTCCTTATTTATTTTTATATACTAACACTTTAAAAGAAGCTAAGAGAAGAAATGAGAGAAACATACACAGACTCTTTTATGTTTACTTACATATTTTTGGTACTTCATTCCTTGCTGTGGGTTCAAATGATCACCTATGTTGCTTCCTCTTAATCTCAAAGACTTTAAATTGAAATATTTTTGTTTGTTTTTGAGACAGGGTTTCTCTGTTAGGTAGCTCTGGTTGTCTTGGAAGCTAGGTAGAGCACGGTGGCCTTGAACTCACAATGACCCACCTGCCTCTACCTCCTGAGTGCTGGGATTAAAGGCGTGTGCCACCATGCCCAGTTTAAATTGAAATTTTTTAGCAGTCACACTAGCAACAAATATTCTTAGTCTTTATTTCTAGTTGGAAACTTTTCTTCTAGTGTTTCACTGTGTTAGTCCATTGCTCGCTGACCTTCATTGTATCTAAGGAGGGGTTGGCTGTTCACTGTTCTCTGGGACACATGAGCTGTTTTCCTCTTCTAGTTCCTGTGCTTTCTTTTTGGTGTGTGTGTGTGTGGGGGGGGTGTTAACAGTTTGGTTATATGAATTCAGGTATAGATCACTTTGTAGTCATTATAATTAGGGTTTATTAAAGGGTTTAGGTGGGTAGGTTCATATTTTTCATCAAAATTGGGAAAATTTTAGTCATCACAGCTTTGATTACTTTTTCTGCTCTTTCTTTCTGTATTAATCCTCCTCATTAAACTCCTCATTAATCCCAGCTAGTTCATCTGCCCAGAAACAAGCTGTGGCCTTGGGTTAACAGAGCTCATGGTCCCTTCTCTTTGTCTGTCATTGAGATCACTTCAGTTGATAATGATACAAGTCAAATGTGTTTCCTCCAGCATCAGTGGTAGAGCTGATAGGTATCATGTTACCCAAACTGGGGGAAAATAAAATGTGAGTAGCAACATACCCATGTTGCTTTTACCCAAACTTGAGCAATTTTCATTGATATATTTTCCCTCAGGTTTTGTACAAGTTTTTTAAAGTCCTGGAGTGCTAAAACTAGATTTTTGATGATTTCATCCTCTTTTATGGCTTATTTTTTTGGGAAGAGGCTTTGTAGATGTTTTAACCATCTGATACTAGAAGTTAGGGACTTTTTGTTTGTTTGTTTGTTTGTCTAAGTTTCTGTCCTTTACTGAACACCACATCCTTTCTATTTATGGCTCACATCTATAGTAGCAAGAACATTGTTCATCTAGATAGGCTTAAGCAAAACTCTTTCTCCAAATCAGTTCATAGATAGTGGCCTGGTTCTGCCTTGAAAGTAGTAAAAAGCCCATGGGAGAACTTTAGGAGGAACAACGGCATGAACTCAAGGCCAAGTACGCACCACAGGTTTGTTTATTGTAGTTTCAACCTATGTCTGACTGATTCTGTATGTTGTTGGAAAGTGGCTATCAGCAACATCAGCAACACAGATGAGGGCTGGTGAGGATATGTGCCAGGAAGATGAGGGTAAGGAGCCACAAATCTGTTAGATCTGTATTTCCCATACGGAGTGACAACAAAATGTTAAGATGGTATGACCAAACTATTCTTGTCTGTTCCCTACTCTTCTTTGACTCATGTTGCCTTTGTCTGGCTAGACAAAGTGAGTAAGGGATTGTGGTGGTTTGAAAGAAAATGACCCCCAAAGAAAGTGGCACTATTAGGAGGTGTGGCCTTGTTGGAAGAAGTGTGTCACTGTGGAGGTGGGCTTTGAGGTCTCATATGCTCAAGCTACACTCAATGAGACAGACCACTTCCTGTTGCCTGTGAGTCAAGATGTAAGAACTGTCAGCTCCTTCTCCAGCACCACATCTACCTGCATGCTGCCGTGCTTCCCACCGTGATGATAATGGGCTAAACCTCTGAACTGTAAGTGAGCCATCACAATGAAATTTTCCTTTACAAGAGTTGCTGTGGTCACGGTGTCTCTTCATGGCAAAAGAAACCCTAGCTAAGACAGAGACCTAAGCCCCTGCGTGGTTTTCTTCAGGCATGCATTCATTTGCTGACACACGTAGTCACAGATTATATGATCATAGCCTCAGACGGTGTACATACGAGATGCTGCAAGTGTGCTTGGAAGCGAGACCCACATGTCCTTAGCATCACAGGGCACAGTTCATTATCAAGGATAAAGAGAGTGGGAATCTTAGGCAGCTTGGTTTGCTGTATTTTGGTCTCTGGGAAGAGAATATTTTTCTCACCAAGGGAACAGAGCAGCATAAACAAGATTGTGGAGAAAGTGTTCGAACTACTTGAAATAACTCACTGTGCCTCAAGCCTCAAGCATTTTCTGCTTTCAAATTAATCTTGCTAGTTACTAATGTGTATCATTATTCATTAAAATAGGCCAAGTGAGAATCCTATTTAGTAAAATTGGTTGTTAGAGAAAATATGATTTCCAAATGTACAGCAGAAGCTCTGGCAATTGACCTTCATTTAAAAATCTTTTATTTTCTTATATTTACATTTGCGGGTTTTTGTTGTTGTTGTTTTCTTTTGATTTGTCAAGACAGAGTTTCTCTGTGTAGCCCTGGCTGTCCTGGAACTCACTCTGTAGCCCAGGCTGGCCTCGAATTCACAGAGATCTGCCTGCCTCTGCCTCCCGAGTGCTGGAATTAAAGGTGTGCGCCACCACCACACAACATATTTACATTTGTTTAGTGTGTTTGTGTGTCTGTGTGTGTTTGCATGTATACCAAAGTCAGAGGACAACTTTTGGGAGTTGGTTCCCTTGTCCTACTAAGAGCCCTTGGGATTGAACTCAGGTCACCATCGGGCTTCACAGCAGAAGCCACCTGACCGCCCCTTCTTCATTCTTTCTGTAAAACCTGGAATGATGTCACCAGCTCAGGAAACACTCGTCACTACTCGTCACCGTCACTATTCAGTTGTTGGTGCTCTCAAAAGTGTTTATGCCAGTTGTACCTATAATTTTAAATACATAATTTATTTATAAATATACAAAAACTACAACCCCAAGAAGAAGCAAACCTCTCTATACTAACAAACTTGGATGATCAGGAGATACAAAGTGAAGGGATGCACCAAAACTTCCGCAGTGAATAGGGAACATGTATGGAAACCAGGAGATTAGAGGGGAAAAGTCGCAACCCCCAAATAATTTCTATAGCAAGCTTCCCGCTTGAAAGTTATTTTTAAAATTCTCACTGTACTTTAATAAAATCCAAAGCTAGAACTCACAGAAGATTAATGAAAAACTTAATTTTCTATAGGAGAAACTATGTAGATGTATGTTCTAGAATCTTGAAGGGGGTAAAATGACATTGGCTTTAGAAAAATACTGGTGTTGAAGTATACTTCACCTTAAAATATTCCAGGTTATGGTTTATTATTTATTACCTTAACTATTTAAAAATACCATTCTAAACATAGTCTATGTATTATCACTGTCCGCGTCATATATTTTGAACAGGAGTCTTTCTCATTCCTTGAATGTTGTCAGTTTTCTGTATATTTTTTTCACAGAATCTTTGTTCGAATAAAAAAAATTCTCCCCTTTTTGTAATATTAAAGGACTTTTTAAGTAAAGTAACCAAACACAAGACACACACACATGCACAAAACAACAAAAAACATCCATCCCTTATTTTAATTAATGGCTTATTTAGTAAACCAAACACACCACACATATACGCACACACATGTACACACACACACACACATGGTCTCTATTGTATGAAACATCACTAGGTTTAAACATTTTATGCATGTCGATTGTCAAAAATTCCTGTTTGAGGGCCTGGTGAGCTGGCTCAGTAGGTAAAGTCATTGCTGGCACGTTGATGACCAGAGTTTGACCCCTGAACCCATATGGTGGAGGACAGAACTGACTCTCTCAAGTGTCCTCTAATCTCCACGTGTGCCTTGGCACACACGTGACCTCTCACATACACACAAAAATAAATAAGAAACGAGTTAAATTTCCCGCTTGACAAACCATATGCATTTTGGCAAAAGAAATGTAACACACAATTTACCATTTTTAAGTATATAATCCAGGAGTAGTAAGTACACTTGTATTATTATAAGACCCCACATGCTCACACTCACTCTTCACCCAGGCTACCCCCTAGGCTACCACCATTTATCCTCAGAACTCTGTCTTGTAAACTGGAAACTGCACCCACTAAATAGTAACTCCGGCCTCTCCTCCCCAGCCTTGGCCACCACAATTCTACCTCTTGTCCCCATGAGCCTGATGACTCTAGGTACCTCATAGAAGTGGAATTAAGCAGTGGGTGTTGTCTTCCTGTGAAGTCCCAGAGCTCTGTGGTTTGGTGGCCCCTTTCTTGTCTGCTGCTCAGACTGAATGATCACAATGGCGCTGTTGCCCAGTTTTTGATTTTTTTCTCTGTCCTTCAGTCCAAAGCAGATTTGATCCATCCAATTTTTTATTTCAGTTAGTGTGTTTTTTTGTTCCAATATTATTAGTTCTGGCTTATATCATCTATTCTTAGCCAAAACTTTCTACTTTTGCCCCCTTGCTTCAAGAACATTTGCAATTGTTGATTGAACTTTTTTTTCTTTTTGTTTTCAAAATGGCTTTCAAATTTGTCACATAAATTTAGCATTTCCAATACTGACATTTACTAATTGCCTTTTGAAGAATTCAGTTTGAGATACTTCTGGATTTTCACATGACTTTTTTATTAAATTGAAACAGACAAAAGAGAAACATAAACTGATATTTAAGATGCCTATAGTTGGGGGGGGGCTGGAGAGATGGCTCAGAGGTTAAGAGCACTGGCTGCTCTTCCAAAAGTCCTGAGTTCAATTCCTAGCAACTACATGGTGGCTCACAACCATCTATAATGAGATCTGATGCCCTCTTCTGGTGTTCAGGCACACATGCAGGCAGAACACTGGGTACATAATAATAAATAAATAAATCCTTAAAAAAAAAGAAGCCTGTAGCCTCCTCCACCCTTATACATGGTCATGCACATATATATATTATATATATATATTAGAGAAGCTGGGTGAATTTCAACTAGGACAAACTAGAGAAGTCCATACTAATTAAGTATATCAAAATCAAATTACTGGAAACTTAAGCTCACAGAAAGGTAGAAAGCTGCATCTTACATATAGGAGAAGGGATCTGAATGGCAGACATGCTTCTCATCAGAAACCAAAGTCGCAGAAGGATGCAAGATGACAGGAGGGCGCTTTCTATAGTTATTTCCGACAGAAGTGTTGATGTTGACACCTGTCCCAGACACTGTGGATGCCTGGGAGTCTGGCGAGTTCCAGGACATCAGGAAGCAGAAAAATCAAAGACAAGCGCTGGCCTTGTGGAAAAGGTGTGCACTTCCAGCTACACAAGAACCTAAGGCAGGAGGATCACAAATTAGAGAATTACCTGGCTATAGAGTGAGTTCAAGCCCAGCCTGGGTAACTTAGTGAGACAGTCTGTAAGTATGAAAGTCCAAAGAGGGCTGGGGATGTGTCTAGCACAGTAGGAGAGTATTTCCCTAGGAGGTATGAAGCACCAGGTTGAATCTCAAATACTACCCCTCACTCCTGCTTGGGAAAAAAAATCAAAGGACAGACTTACTGAAGAGAGTAGGATGACTGTTTTGTTTTGATTAAGTCACATATACCCCAAGGTGCCACAATTTATTGCCAAGAGAGATCTCTCGCCCCTCAAGCCTGTGTTTTTTCTTGTAGGAGAAGTAAGAGCATTGTGAGTGAATGCCTGGATCCCTAGTGTTGTTTCCAGTCCTTCCCAACAAAACATTGAGGTGATCAGCTCGTTTGAATGGTTCAGAGAAGTGGAGGTAAGAGAAGGAGAGACTGGACTTCCTGAACACTCTCTGGATGCACGAGCATGAGCCATTTGAGCTTGCCTGTGGGCCTAGAGGGCCTCTGGGCAATCCAAATCTTCCACTCTCCTATCCTTGTTCCTTGAGCTTATCCTGGCAAAAAGCATGGGAAAGTACCTTATTGCAGACACCCGGTTCAAATAACAACAATGGAGGAAATCAAATACGTTTGATCACTTCAGGGAATTGCCCTGGTTAAAACAAACAGGACAGTCCCAGAGCCTGATCTTGTTTTGTAGGACACAGAGAAGACATGCAATCTTAAAAATCTTTTCCCTCCTCCAGAAGGAACGAGAGGAGAGGAGTAGGCATATCTACCCCAAAAGTCCAAGAGAGCCCTACAATGCCTAGTTGGGCTGTGGGACAAGGGTATTTTCTCTTGAAGCTAGTCACTGGGGAGTGAAGGAGATGATTATTAGTTCAAAGGGCATGAAGAATCATGGAAACAAGACTCTACCAAAGGTACAGAAATCTATAAACAGCCTGAAAAATAACTCCATAGTTTTAAGGAAGTTTTTTTTGAACATAAAAACAGGTTATAATCCAAAAGTCCAGAGTTATTTGAATTGGAAAATATTTTCTCTGTTGAAAATAGTAAAAATGATAACATTTCCCAATAAGCCCTTTTAAGCCAAATAATAGCTGAATTATACATATAAATATTGATTAGATTCTGGGATACAGAAGAAACCTATCTTCATCTGTTCAGAGAGCTATGTTTTACTTAAGTTGTGTAAGTGAGATTCCTATTCCTCTTCCCCCTCACTATTTGTTTTATGACA
Organism: Neotoma lepida; assembly: GCA_001675575.1. NCBI lineage: Eukaryota > Metazoa > Chordata > Mammalia > Rodentia > Cricetidae > Neotoma > Neotoma lepida. The sequence goes on from LZPO01097120.1 coordinate 313,059, forward strand.
GATAGTTTTCTATAGGNTAATCCATAGTCTAAAAAGATTTTAGCCTCCCCTCCTGAAAGTACAGCCAGCATATCCTCTCATCAGCTTGATAAGGTACAAATTCTTATCCTAATAGTGAAATGTTTCACTAAAGCATGCCCAGTGATTGGGTAAAACCAAAACTTATTATAAGCCACAGTCATCCTAGGGTCCTCCTTGCTAGGTAACCTTCCTGGATCTGTGGGTTGCAGTCTGATTGTCCTTTGCTTTATGTCTAGTATCCACTTATGAGTGAGTACATACCATGTTTGTCCTTCTGAGTCTGGGTTACCTCACTCAGGATGATATTTTCTAGTTCCATCCATTTGCCTGCAAATTTCATGATGTCATTGTTTCTCTCTGCTGAGTAGTACTCCATTGTGTATATGTACCACATTTTCTTCATCCATTCTTCAGTTGAGGGGCATCTAGGTTGTTTTCAAAAGGAAGTTTTTAGTGAGCTATGAGAGGATACGTACAGACAATTAAGAAAATCAGAAAAACAACACAGAAACCAAGTAAAATGTTCAACAAAGATAGAGTGTGTGAAATGGAAATTCCAAGGTGAAGAACAAAATGAATAATCTAGCAGAGTACAACACTTAACTTTATTGAGCAGGATTATTTGTGAATTCAAAGATAGGTCATTAAAAAATATCCAGAGGAGGAAAGAAAATGGTGAAAAAGAATATAGAAAACCAAAACCTGTGGGACTTAAGAAATGCCATCAGGAAAACTCACCCCTGTGTTGTGGGAATTGAGAAAGATTATTATGCAGGAAAGATGGCATCCCAGGTGAAGGACCCTCATTTAAAAATAGGACCCTCACTCAAAAATAATATTAAACTAACAGCCTCTGCTTGAACTAAAAGGAATAGGCCTGAGTTCTGAGCTTCCTAGAAATGCTGACAAGAGGCTCCGGGAATTGAAACAGTACAAAGTTACAAAGTCAGGATGCCTGGAGGGCTATCTGAAAGCAACTGATTAACCACAGAATGTCCCAACTCTGGAGATAGTCTATAGGAGAGGTCTTGTGACAAACAAACAGGTCAAACTTAAGGATGATATAACTAGATAACTCAGGAACCGAAGAAATTCCTAAAAGTAAGCAGAGATAAGCTGCAGGAACTATAGAAATTCCTAAGGGTAAGCTAGTAAAAAAATGAACCTGTACTAACCCTCCTCCCCTTTGAGGAATCTTGTGATTTTTGCCTTTAAAAAGTTAAGCTCACAAAGAGAGGACAGATCTCCTCCCTGTCTTGCCTCAGGGCACTGTGGATGGGATCTCCCTGCCTGGCTTGTATTTCGAGAGAATAAACCTTGCTGTTGCATTCTGGAAACTCTCAGTCTCTGGTGGTCTTTTTGGGGGTCCTAATCTGGGCATAACACCAGGCACGGTGGCTCATCTTGGAACCTAGGATTTGGGAAACTGAGGCAGAAGATCATGGGTTTGTGGGAAGCCTGGGGTGCTCAGAGAGGCAAAAGCAAAGCAAGGTGGCTTAAAATGTCCCAAATGTGGGGACATCCAGATATGTAAATTATGAAGGTCACTGGTAAGGTTCAACCTAAAGAATGTTACATACATCATAGTCAAACTGTGTAAGACTGAAGACAATGGCAAAAAAGCAACCAGCAAGGGAAAAGAGGCTCATGTAAGGCATTTTTGTTTCTCTTCCTGTTGCTGCAATAAAATACCCTGACAGAAACAACATAAGGGAGAAAAGGTTCCAGGATGCAGTGTGTCATGGCAGAGAGGTCAGGGTAGCCTGCTTAAGGCAGCTGGTCACGTGGTATCTACAATTAGGAAGCAGGATGCTGCTGGTGCTTGTGTTCAGCTCACATTCCTTTTATTCTGTCTAAAACCCAAGTCCAGTGCTTCTGGTGTGGATCTTCCCACCTCAATTAACCTGGTCAATACAATCTTTTACAGGCATGCCCAGAGGCTAAGTCCCTCACAAGTAAGCCTGGAGGCTTATCACTCAGATGACTCCAGCTGTCATGCCAAGAACAGCTATGAATTTGACCCAATGCATAGTTTTTGCAACTCAGTTGTGTAGTTGAAGTTTAAGACTACACTAGCCCTAACAGATATGCACGAAATATTCCCTATAACAGCATCAGAATACACATCCTTCTCAAGTGTGGGTGGAATAATTTCTAAGAAAGATAATATGTTAGGTCAGAAAGCATGTCTAAACCAATTTAACAGGGAAGAAATCAAGTCTTTTGTGTGTAAACATGCATGTGGACTCTAGAGGCTGACACTGGGCATCTTTCTCAATTGCTTCTCCACTTTATTTTTGAGGCAGTGTCTCTCACTGAACCTGGAGACTGCTCTTTAATCTACTGCTGTTTCAGCCAGTAATTGTGGCTCCACTGTTACTGGCCTGCTTCCCTGGCAGTGACCCGGCAGCTCAGGCCACAGCCTGGTGGGAATTCCATTCCCGCAGGCACCACCTCTGTCACTGCCACCAAATATAGCTTTTAATTAAATCTCTGTTTTTCTATTTATCAATAAGACTCAGGAGTCAGAGGCTGCTAGCTCAGAGAGGTTGAGGAGCAACTAATTGACCTTCTCACTTTGCCCACATCTCTGAAAAAGGGCATCCCTTGGCTCTGCCAAACCAGAAAAAACCCACAACACTCAGAGCCCCTCCCCGCTACTTCCTGTGCATCTCCCTATTGTCTTACAGACACCCCCTGACTCTCTATGATTACTTTCTGTCAACTAGTTGCTAACTCAGCCTCCTGACCCAAGGTTGATTTTATTTAATTAACACAAATGCAAACTCAGGGTTCACAGTGTGATCGAACATCCCACAACACTGGATAGTATTACTGATTCAGCTAGATTAGCAGAGCAGTGAGTCCCAGGCCTGCTGTTGTCTCTGCCTCTCTAGCACTGGAATTATAGGCGCATGCTGCTGTGCCCAGCTTTTGATATATGGATGTTAGTTAGATCAGGGTTTGGTTCTCAGAACCTGCATGGCAACTTACAACCACCTGCAACCTCCATTCTAAGGGCCCAATGCTCTCTTCTGTTTCCTGTGGCACCAGAAACATACATGCTACACATGCATGCATGTAGGCAAACATAATAAAATAAAAATAATTCTTTTGAAAAAGAAAATAGAGATTCAAATAAGTCAGTTATGAAGGGTTGGATGTGACTATGGATAGCACAGAAGCACAAAGAATTGGGGCTGGGGATGCCACCCAGGGGTAGAGTGCTTGTCCTGGCATGTATGTATCCCTGGGCTGGATGTGTAGCAGTGTGAGATGAACAACTGTAAACTACTGCAAACAATGCAGTAGCAAATCAGAGAGCCTGCAAGGAAAGGGTTAGTTCTTTGAAACATGCAACCTATAGTAGAGAATCATGAAGGACAGAAGGCCTGAAATTATTACCAACAAGGAAGAGAATTGAATAGGTGATAAGAGAAACTCCCACCAAAGAGAAAGTCAGCTGCAGTGACTTCACTGGGGAGTCACCAGACATTAAAAGAAAAATTAATAGCAAACTTTGCTCTTAAAAAAAGAATCTAAGGACTGGAGAAATGGTTCAGAGGTCAAGAGCACTGGCTGCTCTTCCAGAGTAACCCGAGTTACTGGATTCCCAGTAACCACATGATGGTTCACAACCATCTGTAATGAGATCTAGCGCCCTCTTCTGCCATACAGGCATACATGCAGGCAGAACACTGTATACAGAATAAATAAATCTTTAAAAAAATCTAAGAGGAGGGAGCACTTCACTAAGTCCGTGAGACCTGTGTCACCCTGACAGCAAAGCCAGAGAACACAAGGATGAGAGAAGGGAGGTACAGACCCTGTTCCCAACAGACACAGATATAAACCTGTTCAACGGTGTATGAGGAAATAAAAATTGACATCATGGTAGAAGGACCACACACCACGACCAGGTGAGATTTATCCTTGGGAGGCAACTGTGCTTCAACACACATAAATCACAATCGTAGTTAAAAGTGTGGTCACACACCAGCAGAGTGAAGGGTAAAATCTGAGCTCCCTGGGGGCAGGGAAAGTAGATACATCCTTTTATAGCCATGAAAAATTTGAACTAGGTATGGCAGGTGTCTACCTTAACCTAGTAGAGGCCACACTTATGAAGCCCACAGCTAACATGCCAGCAGTAGATGCTGGAAATGACTTCTTTAAATCACGACTACCGCAAGGACATCCAATTCTCAATACTTCTGCCAATAGAGCACTTAACAGAAAAAAAACAAGCATGGTCTGAGTCAGGAAGGGAGAGTAAAATAGTCTCTGAAGATGACATGGTCATCTATGCATGTATGTGTCTGCCATGTATGTATGCATATACTTGTAGGTAGGCATATATGTATCTATGTATATACCTATGTGCACATATGCATGTACGTGTACACATATGTATCTACCTACATGTATGTATATATGTATCTACCTATGCATATATTATATATCTATACATGTTTATGTATGTGCACATATATGTATATATGTAATACCTATGCATGCATGCACATATACACATGTGTATATATGTGTATATATGCATACATGTATGTATATGTGTATATGTATGTATGTATCTATATCTTCTATCATCTATCTACCTATTGTCTGTCTGCCTACCTAACTATTCAATATCCTTTAAGTATCCACAAAGAAACTATTAGTACTAATAAATACATTTAATAAAGTGGCATGAAACAAAATTAACATACAAAAATCAATTGTTTCTACATACTGGCGTTAAGCTACCTGAAAAAGATTAAGAAAACAGTCTCATAATAGGACCAAAAAGAATAATATGTTTAGGAACAAACAGAAGAGGTATAAGACATAAAACGTTGATTAAAAAATTGAAGACTACACAGATAAGTTGGAAATCACACCATGTTCATGGAACATTGTGGTTGAAATATTGTGCACCCTAATAAAGATTTCCTGGGGTCAGAGAACAGAACAGCCACTAGATTAGATAGACATAGAGGCCAGAAAATGGTGACACACATGCCTTTAATCCCAGGAAGTGATGGCAAGAAGCAGAAAGGAATATAAGGCTGAGGACTTATATATAAGGAACTAGAGGCTTTTGAGCAGTTCAGCTGAGATCCATTAGGGTGAGAACTCAGAGGCTTTCAGTCTGAGGAAACAAGATCACCTGAGGAGTTGGCAAGGTGAGGTTGGCTGTGGCTTGTTGTGTTTCTCTGATCTTTCAGCATTCATTCCAATACCTGGCTCTGGGTTTGTTTTTATTAATAAAACCTTTTAAGATTTGTGTTACAGAACACCATGTTCACGGATCAGAAGAACTCATATTTTCAGATTTTCCATATTACCCAAAGCGATAGACCCCATCAATTTCTACCAAAACTGAATATTTTTCATAGAAATAATAAAATAATCTTAAAATAAAAAGGACTCCAAATAGCTAAAGCAATCTTGAGTATGAAAAACTTGGATGACCACTGTATCTGAACTCAAATTATATCATAAATCCATAACGTACTGGATTAAAAATGGATGCATAGTTTAGTGGTCCAGAACAGAAAGAAAGAAAGAAACCTACACATACTTGATTAACTAACTTACAAAGATACACAATAGGGAGAAGATAGTCTCCAATAAAGATGCTGAGGAGTCGGGTAAGACAGTACGTGCCCACTGTACAGGCACGTAGGAGGTGATGGCGGGAAGATTGTACACTGGAGAGCAGTCTGGGCCATACCATCAGTGAATACAGTCTGTCTGTGCTGCCTAGGAAGACTCTGCCTTGAGCAACAATAGCAACTATGTGTTAGGAAGACTGTCCTGTGCAAAACAGTATCTTTATTTTATGCCAAATTTGACTTAAGATTAATTAAAGATTAAAATGTAAGACCCTGATCTACAAAACTCTTAGGAAATATGGTCGAGTTTCCACAGCATTGGGTTTTGCAGTATTGTTTGCACACAGTTGGGGAAGCACAGCTGGTAAAGGCAAAAACAAGTGGAGCTCTGTCAGACAAATGTTCCTAGAATCAGCAAGGGAAGCGGTTGACAGTACCGAATGGGAGAAAACATTTGCATACTGCATGTCCCCAAAGGGGCTAATCCCCAAAACATATAAGACACTTGTATGCACCAATTAAAAAGCACTATACAAATAACAGAATTTTAAAATGGGCAGAGACAATATTTTACCATAAAGACATACAGATATCCAAGCACTCCATAAAGTGTTGTAATTAATTATCAGAGAAATGTGATAGAAATATCACATGTGTTACCAAAGAAGTGAGAAGATCTGAGTTATTGAGCCTGTGGAGCAAAACCAAATCGTTATACAGTGTTGCTAGGAGTGCAAGATGGTTCTGCCATTGTGGAACATTGCATGGAGTTCCCTCAAAAGTTAAAAATAGAACTGAAGCACACAGGTAAATACACACACACACACACACACACACACACTAAAAGAGCATAAAATCACAATGTCCCATAATCACTGTATTTACCAGAGATTATATAGAAATTAACGAAATAGTTGTTAATTAGAAAAAAATCTGTCTTTATTGATACTTTTTGTCCCAAAAGGAGGTAAGGGTTTTGTTTTTGTTTTGAGAGAGGGTCTTACTATGTAGACCAGGTGGCCTCAAACTCACGGAGATCCACCTGCCTCTGTCTCACAAGCATGGGATTAAAGCTGTGTTTCCCACACCTGCCAATGTCAGTTTGTTGTTATCTGATCTATCCTTTAGTTGAGATGTTTTCTCAGTCACCTTAGTGTCACTGAAGCACTGGGGTTACATTCACTTCTCGTCTTCTCTTCCACCATAGGCTCTGTATCTTCCTTTCCTTCATCTCTTGCTTTGTTTTCAAGCAAACAAGCATCTCTAGGAGTGTATCTCATCCTTCTATTTCCTAGAGTTTTTCTTTAATCCAGTAGTTATTTTATAGCAGAAACACACATATATTTGATTTTTTTCTGAGACACAGTTTCTCTGTGTAACATTCCTGTCTGTCCTGGAACTCGAGCTGTAGACCAGGCTGGCCTCGAACTCAGAGATTTACCTGCCTCTGCCTCCCAAGTGCTGGGATTAAAGGCGTGCACCATCACTGCCTGGCTGTTTGATGGTTACCTTTGATTTGTTAGTCAATATGAAATAAGGCTTGTGCTACTCTTCCTGTGTAGGTACCTTGAAATTCTCTAACTCCTTTACCAGTTCCAATGAAAAAAATGGCTGCTTTTTAAAATTTTATGTGGATGTGTGTTTGCCTTAGTGGGTGTATGTGCATGCAGCGACAGCAGAGGCTACAAGAGGGTGTTGGATACCCTGGAACTGGATTAACAGGTTGTGGACTGCCATGTTGGTATGGGGGACTGAACCCAGGTCCCATGCAACAGAAGCACGTGCTCTGAACCTCTGAGACATCTCTCTAGCTGTCTCCCTCCAGCTTTATGGTTTGGTTTTTGAGCATTTTAGTTCTACATGTACCTTAAGCCCCATGTAATACTATGTTTTTAATAGACAACATTAGCTTTCCATTTCTCTCTCCCTCCCCTCTCTATATGCATGTTTATGTATACACATATGCAAATATGAATGTATATGTATATCAGCTTTGTGTAATAACTCTAGTCTACATCCCCAGCCACATAGCTGATATTTCACTGTAGGCTTTTCTTATATCCTGGCTGATTTTTGAAAATTTACACACCATAAACTATCTGTTTTTATGCGTAAGTCTATAGATTTTTGCTAGTGTGAAGTTGTGTGCTTACCATAACAAGCTTGATTTGCAACAATGCATCATTTTAAAGTTCTGGCTGTTATAATCAACTCTGCCCATCTTTAAGTTCTGAGACTCCAGTCTGTTTTTCTGTGTAGCCTTATGGCTTTGATCTTTTCAATAGCAGAATGCAGTAAAGAGTGACACATGTTCCTGTGTCCGTCAGGTGGTAGGTAACTGTCACAGCCCAGTTGCATTCAGTTGTAGACTTACACTAAATGGCGCTTATTCATTTGCTTCATGAAAAACATCTGGGTTGCTTCCAGTTTGGGGTAATTATGAATAAATGTCTCATAAACACTCATCGACTATAAGCACACATTTTCATTTGTCATGGATAGATACCTAGGAGTGAGATGCTCATTCGGATTGTGTATGTGTTTAATTGTTTACAACACTGTCAGGTGACTTTCCAAAGAGGCTCTGCTATTGTGCATTCCCACCAGCAATATGGAGGCTTCTGTGACTGTTCCTGTCAATGCCTGGTGTTGCCACTCACTCTTTTTCATTTCTGTCCCTATAATAGGTATGCCATAGTATTTTATGGTGGCTGCAATTTGCATGCCCCTTGTGACTAATTATGCTGAGCATATTTTCATGTACTTATTAGCTATCCATATATCTCCTTTTTGATGATATGCATGCTTGGAATTGCCACCATTTATAAAATTGGTGTGGGGACTGTCAACATGGCTCAGTAGTTAAGAGCACACACTGCTCTTGCCGAGGACCTGAGTCAATGGTGAGCCATCACTAATTGATGTTTTAGCTTTACAGAGTCTTTCATTTAATGTGTGTACACATATGTTTAAACATGTATTTATTTGCTTATGTACATGTGTGCCTGCAAGAGTTTATGGGTACCACATGCATACAGGGCCTGTAGAAGCCAGATGAAGGTGCCAGATTCCCTGGAACTGGAATTGCAGGCGCTGTGGGTTGCCTGATGTGGGTGCTGAGAGCCAAGCCTCAGGCCTCTGCAAGAGCAGCAAGTGCTCTTAAGCCCTGAGCTATCTCCCCAGACCTTCATTTATATACCTTTTGAGGTTTATTTGTTATGTAGTGTGTATCAGTATCCGATTTCTTCTTGTGATTGAAGTAGAGTCTTCTCTACTATACAACATGTGCCTTTTATTTACCTATCCATCATTTTATGAGCAGAGGAGCAATCATTAGGTTGTTTTCACTTTGAGCAATTAGGATCAATACTGCTGTAAGCATTCACATACAAGCTTTTGTGGGGACTTGTGCTTTTTTAATTACCATGGGTGTATAGGGCTATTGAGTTAATTTTTATATAAAGCGTGAGGTGTGAGTTGAGATGTTCTTATGGGGAGGGGTGGAGACATGAGCATTCAGTTGTTCTGGGACTGTTAGAGTCCCTTTACACCTGTCAAACTTCCGTTGACTCTAGACTCTTGACTCTATTCGACTGTATTGACCTACGTGTCTGTCTCTTCGCTAGTATTGAGTCTAGAGAATGGAGGTCTAGAACAGTCTTGACATTAAGTAGCTGAGGTCCTTCAGTGTTGTTATCTTGTAACTTGATTTGGCCCGTTCTAGACCTCCTGCCTTTCTCACTCACTCTTTTCATTACTTTGAAACTCTGTGTGTGTGTGTGTGTGTGTGATGTGCATGTGCGGCCACTTTTTTGAGTGTGTGTGCATGTATGCCATGGTGTATGAAGGTCAGAGGACAACCTCAGGTGTTAGACCGTGCCTTCCATCTTGTGTAAGGCAGGGTCTCTCTGTTGTTGGCCACTGAGTACACCTGGGCAGCTGGCCTGCCAGCTTCTGCAGCATATCCCCTGTCTGCACCTTCCATCTCTCTGCAGGAGCTCTGGGAGTGCAGATACATGTACTGCTATGCCTGGCTTTTACATGGGTTCTGGGGATTTGATGTCAGGTCCTCATGCTTGCCCAAAAACATCTTACCCACGGAGCCATCTCCGAGCCCCTCAGGTGCATTTTAGAGTCAGCTCATCACTCATGATTGGAAAAATGTATGGCGAGACTTTGAGAAGAACTCTCAACAGCTTGCTTCTCCCAGTTGATAAACACGCCATGTAGCGTTTTACTTATTTGATTTGATTTCCTTCATCAGTATTTTGCAGTTTCCAACATACAACTCTTCATGCACTTAGATCACATAACCGAATTTATGACTAAAGCTCATTTTTGGTGCTATTGCAAATGATAATACTTTTAAAAATGGGCATTGTAATGGTCTTTGCTAACCTGTAGGATGAAATTCATTGTTTTTATACTGACTTTCAGTTCTGTGATTTATTTAACTTTTCTAGTCGAGGAGATTTTAGGGGGATAAATCCTCTGGAATTTTCTGCATAGACAGTCCATTCATTGTAATAGCACATTTTTCTTTCTTTTTCTTCTTTCCTTCCTGGACACAGGCTCTATGTGGTATCATTTCTTCTACAAGGAGATATCTCTTCACCTCCCTCTTCTCCCTTCCCCTTCCTCCTCTCCCTCCTCTCCCCTCCCTCCTGCCCTCTCTTCCCTCCCTCCCCTCCCAATCCTCTTTCTTCCTTTCTTCCAGGTGTGAGTTCCAGATGCCTCAACTGATTTTGGTTTGTCTGGCAATGTGTTTGTCTGACTGTGTTGTTGGGGGACGGACACAGGCCTTGCACATGTTGGTGAGCACTGTAGCTCTGAACTATATCCCCAGTCATTCCATTTATTTTTATTCATTCCCCCCATTATATATTTTTAAAAACATTTAACAATAAAACCTACTTCTTAGTTTGCATATAAGATTTTGTTTTGTTCTTTCTTGCCTGCTCCAATGACCCCTCTTACTGTTCCTCTCCCTCTCTGTAAAACAAAACAATAAACAAACAAACCACACACACACACACACACTCTTCTGTGTTCATATAACATATATTTCATTACTGTTTTTGTCTCTCTCTTCCATTTAGATGGCTTCCTTTCCTGATAAAGGCCTTTTGTATTTTCATGTCCTACATATGTATGTGTATGTACATATATCCATTTATACATACATTTAAATCTAGATTCTGCATATGAGAGAAAACATGGCATTTGTATTTGTGAATCTGGCTTATTTTGTTTTCACAATGATGTTCTATTCTATCCATTTTCCTAGAGGTGTTATAGCTTCATTCTTCTTTATAATTGAATTGATAACTTTGAGTGTATGTACCATGTTTCTTTTCTTTTAAGATTTATTTATCANCACTCAGGAGGCAAAGGCAGGTGGATCTCTGAGTTCTAGGCCAATTTGGTCTACAGAGTGAGTTCCAGGACAGCCAAGGCTACACAGAGAAACCCTGTCTTGGAAAAACAGATTTATTTATTTATCTCTATCTATCTATCTATCTATCTATCTATCTATCTATCTATCTATCTATCTATGTGTAGGTAAGTTTATGCATACGTGTTTTTGCAGGCCGCACCTGGTCTTTTTCTCCTTATACCCCTCCCTTTCACCTTCTTTTGCACCAGATGAAGAGCCTCATTCTCTTAAAAACACGTTTCCATTTGTGAGTGTATCATGTGTAATTTTGCACAGTAGCTCATATCTAGCCTTAGAGCTGGTGAAACCTGGGCCACCCTCAGGAACTGGCCCCCACCCACACCTGCCTTTGTGTTCCATTCCTGTCTAGAATATCTTGACTCCCTTCCCTTTCTCTGCTACAAAAAATAAACAATAAACAAATAAATAAGATTATCTTCTGGATAGGAATGTATCCCAGAGGGTTTGAAGGGAATCTGTAATTTATCCTCCACATATCTACCCTGAGCCAGATATGCCTCCACTGGATACTTTACGTCATGTACTGATAGAAGCAGCTCTGCATTTGCCCCTAGCATTTTAGTTCTCATGCACCCAAGGCCCACAGCATTTAGTTTTCTTTCTGAAAACCACCTACTCAAATCCTGGAGATTCTAGAATCGTGTGCTAGAAGGGGAATTTATAGATCAAATATTCCAATGTTTCCTGGGAGTAGAATAGGTGGCTGTAGGTAGACCAGTCTTTAAATGTAATCATCTATGTGTTTAATCAAGCAAATATGACAGGTGACAGTCTTTCTTACAGGATGGGGACAGATAGCTTTCCCTTTCCCTCCCTCTTTCCTCACTCTGTCTCCTCATCTTATCCTCACAATGACGGATTATCCGTCTACCTGTGGATACAGTTGAACATGATATAGTTAAGGGCTTTGGGCTCTGGAAAAGAGGAGACCCGGTTCTGATCCTGCCTTCTCTTACTCAGCGGCTCTTTATCTGAACTCCACAAGTCCCACTTTCTCATCAGTTAATTCTGGAGAAATGTATTATTTAAGTGATAGTGTATGTAAAGTCCTCAACAGTGGGCCTATCACACTGTAGGGACACAAAAGACGTTGGTAAGGATTAAAATTCACTCTATCCTGTTCCAAGTTGGGGAGGGGTGAGATGTCTACTAAAGCAAGCAGGCCTTGTTTTCTTTGACTCTTCTGGGTAGTAGGGAGCAATGCTTGGGGACATCTCTTATTCCTCTCCTGGGACTTCTGAGGGTCTGTAGAAGCGTCTAAGGTCCAGTGCTTTCTGGGAAGAGAGGAAATAGATAGAGAGTTAAAAGAGAAATCACAGAAGATGCTACCACAGGCGTTTGCTTGGTAGGGAAACAGTGCACATGTACACCTGCCCTGAGGTTGTTCTTGAGGGAAGGCAACTTCAAGGGTGCTTTTACTGTTTCTTGTGGTGATATTCTATTTGTGTACCCCAATATAGCTCATCTGGGGATCAGAAGAAAAAGCCAGCCACTATATTAAACATAGAAGTCAGACAGTAGAAGCACATGCCTTTAATCCTAGTATTACGGAGGCAGAGATTCATCCGAATCTCTGTGAGTTCAGGGCCACACTGGAAACAGAGACAGATGTGGTGGCATATGCCTTTAATCCCAATGCTAGCTAACCATAGAGGTCTGGAGGTCTATACAGACAGACAGAGCTGGGCAGAAAGAGGAAAGTGATGGAGCTGGGCCAAGAGAGGAAGTAAGATAGCAGGGCACAGAAAAGTTTACAGGTGTGAGTATACAGGAAGTAGCTCTCTAGAGGCTGAGGAGTTGGTAAGGTGAAGTTGGCTGCGGCTTGTCCTATTCCTCTGATCTCTCAGTTTTCACCCCAATATCTGGCTCCAGTTTTTTATTTTTATTTCTTTTTATTAATGTGACCGTTTAGGGATTTGTCTTACATCTTCTTCTTCCAAACCTCTGCCAAGTCATTCTTGCCCTATGCCTGCTTCTCTTTATTCAGAGTCTGGGAGAATGTTTTCTCCCTTTGAGAGGTTCTTGGTCTGCTTGGAGGAAGAAGAACCTCACGCTGCTGTGGCTTCCACGTGCTTGGCTTCCACCAAAACTCATGTCCAGGTTTCATGTTGGGAGCGGGTGGGTCCTGGGAAGAGATGAGTAGATCATGGAGCTTCAGTCTCAGAAAGGAATTTGCATTCTTCTCAAGAGACTGGGTTAGTTCTCCTGGGAGTGAGTTGGGTGTCAGGGAGCTGGATCAGTTACCATGACAGTGAGTTGTTATGAAAAGGTCCCCTTTGGTGTTTTGGCCTCTTTTGTTGGGTGCTGCTTGCTGTTCTCATGTGTGATGACATAGCTTGGAGTCCTGGTCATGTGGCCCTTAGAGCTTGGTCTTCTTCGTCCACAAACCCAAGAACCAAGAGAAGCAAAGAACCCAGCAATACTTTGTTATAATGACACAAAGTTTAAGACACAAGGTCATTATAAAATGATGTTGTGCAGTGACGGGTCACCTGCTTACCTGTGGATAAAGCACAGGTAATGTGCTAGTTAAAGGCCCACGAGCAGGAAGGAGGCTAAAGTTGGGGGTCTTTGGTCAAAGACACTGAGTCATTTGACTGTAGTTGACAGAAGAGCATTGGAGAGAGGATGGGGAAACCTCAAAATAATGTAATTAAGGGCCAAGGATCTGGCTCTGCCATCGATGCGCTTGCCACACAAGCCTGAGGACCTGAACTCGATCCCTAAGACCTACATAAAAGCTGGGCACAATGGTGCGTGCCTGTGATCCCAGCAAGGAGGCAGAGGCAGGAGGATTCCTGGGTCTTGCTGGTTGGTCAGTCTAGCCAAGTTGGCAAGCTCAGCTTGGTTCAGTGAGAGAGCCTATCTTTAAAAAAATGTGGATAGCAATTGAGGAAGACACCAGAAGTTGGTCTCTGGCATCCCTGTTTGTGTGCACCCACCCAAATATAATACAAGCAACTCAATTAGATCTCAAAATGCCTCCTAGGTTAAGCTTTGACCATTTAGGAAGAGGCTTAGTGTATATTACTTGTGGAAGAAGTTTAAGGTCTGGTATGTTACATATCATTTTTGTCAAGAGCTAAGCAAATTGTTTGTGCCTAGGTACCTATGGGTGGCATGAGGTGGGAACCTACCATCAATGAGCCAAGCCTTTCGTGCCAACCCTGGTGATACTATTGGGGAAGGAGAAACACTGGAGGGCAGAGGGGATGGTGAGATAAAGAATAGTTTTGAACATTTTGATGCTATCTAAGTTATAAAGATGCAGCTTGTGGGTCTTTAAGAGTCAATCCACTGTGAGTCACCAGGCTAATATAGTAGGTGGTTTTGAAGCTGTGTAGGCCTCTCTGGGTCACCTCCTTGCATAGACAAGGAGTACAAACAAGTGACAAGGGATTTAAAGTAATCACCATTACACACAGTGCCCAGAAGCAGGGCTCTAACCCCCAATGTGGGGCAGCCTTGGGAATGTAAATTTGTTCAGTCTTTTCTTGAGGCATTTTGACCGTCTCAAAAGTCTTTGAAATATTCATATACTTTGGCCCAGCAACTCCACCTGTAGGAAAGTATGTGAAAATCATTGAACAGACACACAAAGATCTAGGTACAGTGACATTTGCTATAATTATGCTCACTATAACAAATGACCAAAACAACCTAACTAGCCAGCAGTGAGAAATCGGGCAATACACAGGGGACCTCGCGGCATGGTGCTCATCTGCCACACAGGATGCTGCTACTGTCGTATGTTTAATGCTATGGAAAGATGGTTGTCACTTTAAGTGAGGAAAGCAGACCTCAGAACAGTATAATCACAAGTCTATTTTTTAATAGAGAAAAACAGCTATCGGGGGAGATGGCTCAGTGGTTAAATCCCCTTGCTTCCTAGCACCTATGGCAGGTGGCTCACAACTTCAGCTTTGGAACTTCAGCTCCAGGGGTCTGACACCCTTTTCTGGCTCTGTAGGCATTCATACACACACACACACACACACACACACACACACAAATAAAATATTTAAGAAAAAATAGATATGAAGCAATAGGGATATCTCAGTGTGAAGATCTGAGTTCAGTCCCCAGAACCCATGTAAAAGTGCTGGTGTGGAAGTGCTGGGGGCAGAGACAGGAGGACCCTGTCTAATTAGGATCCCTAGCCTAATTGGAGAGCTCCAGGACACTGAGAGACCCTGTCTCAAAGGTGATAGATGGTGTTCTTGAGAATGACACTTGAAGTTGTCTTCTGGCCTCCACGGGCACATGTGCACACACATAAACACACACACACACATACACACACACATACATATATATATACATATATATATATACATATACACACATATATATACACACAAATAGATATGCTTATTTCAATTTTT
Organism: Neotoma lepida; assembly: GCA_001675575.1. Lineage (NCBI taxonomy): Eukaryota > Metazoa > Chordata > Mammalia > Rodentia > Cricetidae > Neotoma > Neotoma lepida. Next base: position 328,538 of record LZPO01097120.1, read on the forward strand.
GTCCTAGACATCTTATTTTACTGAATGGGACTGTGCCATGTGGAGACCCAGTCTTGTACAATTTACAAAGATGGCTTATAGTCTCCTGCTGTGAAGATCCTGGTAGCACAGGTACTCTTTACACGGTGTCTAACACGTGGGTGCAGAGAAGTGAAGTATGCTTTCAAACTCTGTCTGTCTCTCTCTGTCCACCTGTCTCTCTCTGTCTCTGTCTCTATCCCCTGCCCCCAGGGAACTTGCCATGCTAAGCTTATGCTTTGCCCCTGAGCTACATTCCTAGCTCCTTGGCATTTTCCTCAGACAGAAACTATGATACAAAATTAGTTACTATGAACTCAATTTCGAAAGGCTAGTGCGGGAAGCCCTAAGACAAGACTATAAAGTACAAATAACACTGTTAACAGTGTTTGGGTGATGTTGGGCTAGGAATGATCTTTTTTGTGTGTCTGTGTGTGGATACTGTGTGTAAGTTCTTGTGTGTGTGTGTGTGTGTGTGTGTGTGTGTGTGTTAGGTTCCTGTGTGTGAGTGTATACTGTGTATAGATTCCTGTGTGTATGTGTGTATATGCTGTGTATAGGTTCCTGTGTGTATGTGTGTATATGCTGTGTATAGGTTCCTCTGTGTGTGTGTGTGTATGTATACTGTGTATAGGTTCCTGTGTGTATATGTGTGTGTGTGTGCATGTGTGTGTGTATACTATGTATAGGTTTCTCTGTGTGTGTGTGTGTAGGTGTGTGTATACTGTGTATAGGTTCCTGTGTGTGTGTATACTGTGTATAGGTTCCTCTGTGTGTGTGTGTGTGTGTATGTGTGTGTATACTGTGTATAGGTTCCTGTGTGTGTATGTGTATGTGTGTGCATGTGTGTGCATGTGTGTGCATGTGTGTGTGTTTGTATATTGTGTATAGGTTCCTGTGTGTGTGTGTATGTGCGCACGCGCATGCACGTGTGTGTACATGCAGAGACCAGAGGCCAACTTGGGGAGTCATCTTGTTATTGATGTCTCTCACTGAGACTTGAGGTTTGCCCATTAGACTAGGCCGGCTGGCCTGTGAGGCCCAGGGATCCTCCGATCTTCCCAGTGCTAGGATTCTAAGCACAAACCACCACACCCAGCTTTTATATGGGTGCTGGGGATCCAGCTCAGGTCCTCATGGTGTCATGACAAGCACTTAACTGACTGAGTCATCACCCCAGGCCACAAGTGGTCTTCATGTCACTTTTCTCTTTGCTTTAACATGGCCAACTTCATAAACAACAGAGCACAGGAGACTTCCTCACAGCTGTCATCCTCTTCATTCAAAGTTTTTTTTTTATTTTTTTAAGAAAGACTTTAATTACTGATATAAAGTAAAACAATTACTTGTTGGTTGGCTGAGAATTGCTAGAAATTAATAAATAGCTTGGAAATTATTTAGTAAATTCTAATTACTTAGCAAAAGTAATTAAAATATTTATAAGCGAACACCCATAAAACACCACCAAGCAAATACATTACTCAATAAATGGTTTAATTAGTATTTCATTACCAGAAATTAATCTCAGTAACCAAACATTCCTACAAATTACATGTGGGGCGGACAACTTATTTCACTGCTATTAATGATTTCAATTACGAAGTCTGTACAAGTCTCATTCCTTCTTGTTCCCACCTCCTCCTATTCCACTCCTACCAGACAAGTTCCCACACTCTGGGCCCGAGTTAGCATGTGGGGGGGTCTGGGTGGACCCTTCCACAGTGTGGGGAACCCCAGGCACATGGATTAATAATTTCCCTCAGCTCATTTCCTGGTTGTCTTGCTGAAATAGAGGCCCTAGGTGCCTGTTAAATCAGCTGGAATCAGACTCCAGCCTGGTGGGCTTCTTATCACAGATATATCCTTCTCCAGAGCCTTCTAAATCACTTGGCAACAGGGCTCGATTCTTTCCCCTGTGCCACTGCCAAGGCCTTGTTGGCACTGGCTTCAGTTCCTGGTTCACCTCTCAGGTGCGAGTGGTGCAGCGTGGGCTGGATTCCTGCTAAGGCATGAAGGGACCTTCATGCAGCTCAGA
>LZPO01097120.1:338899-358409 GCA_001675575.1 Neotoma lepida
CCCATGTTACCACTGAAGGCCATGAAGATGTCCATGGTCTGTGCTGCCACCTGAAGACATGTTGATGTCCATGTGTTGTGCAGCTGCTGGGGTCCACATTGGTGTCCATGGCCCCTGTTACCCTGGAGGCTATGTTGACATCTTTGGCCTGTGCTGCCACCAAGGGCTATGATGGTGTTGGTGGCCAAGTGCTGCAGCAGAGGGCTGTGTTGATGTCTGTGGTCTGTACTGCCGTAGGACACCATGCTGAGGTCCGTGGCANGTGCCAAGGCTGGAGACCATGTGGATGTCTGTGGTCCGTGCTGTCATCAGAAACCATGTGGAAGTCCATGATTCATGCATCCACTGACTGGAAAGGGCAAGGAAGCTACTTTTGTAATGGTATGGATGACTGTAGACTCACAATTGAGCAAGAGGGACATAGAAGGCTTCTGTGACAACCCCTACCCCCCACCCCAAAGTAATAGCCTAGACAGAAAGCCATCAAAGAGAAATCTTAATGAAGTGTAGCTCTTCATAGTTGAGGATCTCTGGTGGGGATATGGGTGGGGAAGGACTCAGTTTTCTTTAAGGGGCTGGCCACTGGGAGTTTGACCATGCTCCAGTGAGTATATGGNCAACACAAATTGGACTTGAATTTTTCTTTTTTTCTCTGGGGGAGGTCACAGGGATGGGGGAGGCAGACCTTGGAAGACTGGGAAGTGAGTGTGATTGGGGTGCATGATGTGAAATTCCCAAATAATCAATAAAAATATTATGTTGAAAAAAATCTATAATACAGTCAGGTGTGGTGGCACATGCCTGTCTTTAATCCTGGCACTCAGTAGGCAGAGGCAAGTGGAGCTCTCTGAGTTCAAGGCCAGCTTGGTNTATATAGTTCCAGGTCAGCTAGGGCTACACAGTGAGACCCTGTGTCGGAAGGGAAAAAACATCTATAATCCAGACTTGGGACATTCCTTTAGTTGTGTGTCTCTTTCCACTGTTTAAATCTATTTCCAACATTTTATTATTTCATGATATTGACATTTTAAAAGACACAGGCTAATTTTCCAGACTATTGTATGTTTTTGTTTTTGGAACTTATTATATAGATGAAGCTGGTCTCAAACTCACAGAGATCCTTTTGCTACTGCATCCTGAGTGCTGGGCTTAATTAAAGGCCTCACTACCTGACTCTGGATTTGTTTGTTTGTTTTAAACATAAAATATGTCTTATTTATTCTTTAAGAGTTTTATAGTTATAGTATATACAATATATTTTTATTATATCTACCCCATTCCTTCCTTCAACTCCTCTGCCACCACCACACCCCCTCCCAACTTTATATCTTGTTCTTATCATATTTAAAAATAACTCCCTGAGTCCAGTCTACTGCCTGTGTGCACCCAGGTGTATGGCCATACACTGGCACACAGGTAACCTACCACCTCTGAGGAAAACAGATTTTCCCAGGAGCCATCAGCTGCCAATAGCTCTCTAGCTAGGGGTGGGGCCTTGAGCCCCTCCCCCTGGTTGTTTTTGTTTTGTTTTTGTCTGAGTTAGGATCTCACTGTATTGTCCTGGCTAGCCTGGAACTGGCTATGTTGATTAGGGTGGCCTTGAACTCACAGAAACCCACCTGTCTCTGCCTCCGAGTTTGGGATTAAAGGCGTGCNCCACCACCATGTTCAATTTACCCCAGAAAGTTTCTGTGTTTGGCTGTTCCTCCATGAGTAGTTTTGTCTTAAGCATTCTTGACAGAAACATGACAGGAGTTGTGTTACCAATCATTTATAATTTGTAATTAATTTGTATTATTAAATACTAGCTATAACTTGGTAAGAGTCTGTTGTGTGATATAGGGCTTCTTGTGCCCATTTTATAGACAAGGGTAACTGAGGCAGAGAGTGGCTGANCATTTTTCCCAAGATCACATAGTCACAGAGCGGGCTGGACAGGATTAGCTCTGCCTTGAACATCAGTTTCCTGATTACTCTGACTAACTTGCCAGTAACACTGGTCCCTCTGGGAGAAGATGGGAAGCTGGACCCTGGAGGACTGTGCTTTTGTATATTCTCATCTGAATTCCCAGATTAGTCAGGGCCAAACCCAGAGCCACAGCCCATACTTGCTGACTGACTAAATGAGTGAACTGTTTTCCCAAGAACCAGGATTAGCTTGAGCTCATGGACAGTGTTATGAGAATGACCAGAGTGTTTGTCAGAGCTCTGCACCCGTGGACCCCACTGTGAAATCATGGCATCAGCAAGCATCCTGTTGGCAGGACCTGAGGAGCTGTGCCAGCCAGGTTTTCCTGACGACTGTGACAGAGATAAAATTAAGTGAGAAAAGAGAGTTGGGAACAATATCTGTGTCACCACAGCATTGCCTATGTCTCTTTCTCTGTGCTTAGAGGCTACATGGTTATAGATGGGCTTGTGGTTTCAGGCAGGTTGCAAGGCAATTGTACCAATTTTCACCTCTGAGGAGTGAGACTGGGGCCTGGAGGCTGGGAGGGGGCTTTGCCTTCCCCTTTGTGCATTAGTAGAAATGACACAAGTGATGAATTAATACATTCTTTAAAAAAAATTCATTTATTGCATGAGAATGTGATGTGTGTGTGACGTGTGTGTGTGTGTGTGTGTGTATGTGTGTATGCACTGCATACACGAGGCTAGAGGATATCAGGTGGCCTACTTGGTCACTCTTTTGCTGAAGCTGGAGGTCAGCTGGCAGTCAAGTTCTAGTGATCCTCTTGTCCCCTATATCACTGGGGCTATATGTACACACATGGCCATGCCTGGCTCTTTGTTTTTAACATGGGTGTTGGGATCTGAACTCAGGTCTTCAAGCTGTGCAGCAAGCATTCTTACTCAGTAGAGTCATGGCTCCAGCCCCTATGAATACATTCTTGTGACAATTTAATCACCACAGGTAAGTAGGGCATAATTCAATTTATCACAGAAGGGAGAGACTTGAGAGTGAAAGGCAGACCNGAAAATTACACCAGCAAGAGGGATGATACCTCCTGGGGGGACCTGGACAGGTGCTCACCCTGAAAAAGCAAAAGTCCTCTTTGTTATATCCTTCCCTGGCCAGAAGTAGCCACTGTGATCAGTGTGATATGCATCTTAGAGGCTCTGTATATACAGTGGAGCTGTGTGAGCACAGTGTTTGGCAGGATCTCTTTTCCCATAAATGATACAATGCTAGCTCCATCTGAGTCCAAGTTGACTTTTTTCACTCAGCATATGCGTTGAAGATTTAGCCACAGCAAGCTGGCATCCATTCCCATCAGCTGCTCCATGGCGTTCTTCATAGGAACCAGCCGTCTCTCATTTACCCTTCTCTNGTGTGTGAATAGTGAGGTCGTTTCCAACTCTAGAGTTTCTGACAAGCTAATGTTCACGATGGTGAGAATATCCCAACCGAGGAACACGCTAGCATCTTCTAGGAGTCAGTGTGGAGTTGAGATGGTATCTAGAGATGTCATTTTTAGGAACCACTGACATCATGAGCATGGTTCTTCACCAGGCTTGAGGCATCCCCAGCTTTCACAAAGACTCAGGGCTTNAGAAGTGGGGCTCCCCGCTCTTTACCGTGAGAAGTGCTTCAGGCTGTCTTTGGCCTTCCCACATCTTTCCTGCATTTGTGGCTCAGCACCCCTCAGGAGGACTGGTGCCTCCATTCTCCCTACATCTTGCCACTGCTCTTATGGGCACTTTACATCACTAAGGGTGATGGTGGACTGTGGTAGACAGAGCCTGGCTTTAGGTATGCACAGTTTCTAGTCCCACCATCCGGCTGTGTGGCCTTGAGTAAATTTTTTTTTTTTTTTGCCTTTTTGGGCCTCTGACTCTTCGTCTAAGGACTTGGGAAACCATTATGCACCTCTTGACTGTGAGCTCTTGGGAGGACTCACACAACAGGAAATGTGGAGTGCTCCTGGGGCCACAACATGAGCACAGTGTAAGTATTGATTTCTGTGCCCTGTGCCCCGTCTTACTATCACTGGGTGTATTAGTGTCACCTGTAAGTGTGCCTGAGAGCAAATATGGTGTCATTTTCTTCTTTGGCCCTATCACCATCCCTCCCAAGTCTTGGCAGAGGGTTGGTAAATATTTTAGATCCCAAGAGAGAAGAGGAGGCTGCTGTAGGAGCTAGGCTCCATCTTTATCCAGTGTCCTAAGGTGTTACCTAGCAACAGGCAGGGAGATGAAGTGGGAGTTGATGGTCTGATAGGAGCAAGAGTGCCTAAACCTGGGAGTTTTCCATTTTAGCCTAGGGGATTAGCTAGTCTCATGGAGATAGGTGCCCAATGTCCTATCCTGTCTTCTGAAGTGGTTAGCCTGATAAGGGAGACTATTAATTCCAAAGGAAGTTTCTAGATACACTCACATCTTAGAATGCTTCCCACCTTGTCGTGAGGACTTGTGCTTAGCTCAGTGAGGATTTCCTTCAGTGTGACCCACATTTGCTTATGTTTCTACGTACCTTGGTCTCTNTACTAGACTATGAGCTCCATGAAGGCCAATGGGATACTTCCAGTCCCAGCTTTTTGCTGCACATCTTGATGGATGCCCATTCTTAAAGACTTTATAGAAAGAGGTAGGGTCCTCTGCAGCTCGAAGGGTCAGGGAAGGTAGTTTAGGAAAAGAGAGTTGAGGGTGTCCTCAGAGATGGTGGAGAGGAGGCTGGTGGTGGTGGTTGTGGTGGTGGTGGTGGTAGTGGTGGTGGTGGTGGTGGTGATGGTGGTGGTGTGTGTGTGTTGCTCAGCCCCAGGGACAGAGGGACACTGAGGACCTGGCCTCCCACAGCCTTCTACACCCTATTCTGGAAGCCTCAGAGGAGCACCCAACACAGTGTACACCCTAGGGAGCTATGGGCTGAGGGGATGAGAGAAGACATGTCTGACGCTGAGCTGACGGGCAAGTCAAAGCTGCTGGTTAAATGGCTTTAAAGTGGTGGCCATTTATAAGTTAATGAAAGAGAAAATAGGCACATTATACACACAGATTTGTCCTTAATGAGGGGAAAAGGCATTGTTTACTGATGTGCTGTACTAATTATCCACGCACATGGCCAGCTTGTTCCTGTACTGCCACCCACCCTCTTCTACCATATTTTGCCTCCTGCTTTTAACCCTTCTGTGCCCACGTGGCTTNTAACCCTTCTGTGCCCACGTGGGCACCAACTCATCTCCCCTTAAGCCTCAGGTCCCAGGGCTGGCTGAAGATTCCATTCCTGTCTCAAGCCTTCAGGGACCTTGATGCTCACACACAGTCTGGCAGGAACTTGTATCTTCTGCTGTCCCCAGGGCTTATGAACTCTGTGGGTCAGGAGTCCAGATCAGGGTGTTGCAGTCTGCTTTACCTACACTCTGTGTGTACAGGAGCTCCAAGATTCCAAGGCTCTGATAATGCTACCCAGGGCTGGAATCATCTGAGGCGTATTCAGTCATATGGCTGGCATCACGTGANTGTTGGCTAGAACTTTTGACTAGAATATCTGAATGTGGCTCCCACATAGCTTTGTCCTCCTTACAGTATGGCGGCTGGCTTCTCAGGAGAAGGCTGGATTGCCTTGTATGACTTGGCTGTGTAGGCTGTATAGGATCACATGATACACTGCACTTGTGAGGAAGCTACAAAACGCTGTTTGACGTCAAGAGGAGGCATGCATAGACCTTGCTTCTTGATGGGCAAGTGTCAAGGTTCTAGGAAAGTGGGGGTGGGGTGCTGGAAATGTTAGTGGGGCTGTTTTTAGAAAACAGGGTTGTGCTTCAATATCCTTTCTCAAAGGGAGCTTTTCAAAAAGGCAACCTGAGAGGTGTCCAGGATGTCTCAGCATTGCTGCAGTTGGAAAGAATATCCCCCCAGGCTCAAGTATTTGAGCACCTGATCTCCAGCTGCTGCTACTATCTTGGGAGGCTGTGGAACCTTTAGGGGCTGTGTCCTACCTAGCAGAAGTTGAGAGCTGTGGGTGGGTCTGGAAGATGATACCCACTTCTGATTCCGGCTCAAGCTCTCTGCTTCCTGCTTGCCACCATGCTGTGACAGTTGTCTCTGCTTCCTGCCTGCTGCCACATTGTGACAGGTGTCTCTGCTTCCTGCCTGCTGTCACATTGTGACAGTTGTCTCTGCTTCCTGTCTGCCACTATGATGTGACTGTTATTTCATGCTCCTCTCACAGTGAAGGGAGCTACCAAGCTTCTCTGGGTATTCTGTTGAATTGAGATTTTCTATTCTCATTGTGTATGTGTGTGTGTGTGTGTGTGTGTGTGTGTGTTTGTGTGTGTGTGTGCATGTACATGAGTGTGGATATGAGTGCATGTACACACATTTGAGTGTGTGCATGGAAACCAGAGATCAACTTCAAGTGTCTTCTTTAATTGGTTCTCCACCTTATTTTTTTGAGAAAAAGTCTCTCACTGAATCTGGAATTCACCAATTCAGCCAGGTTGGCTAGCCATTAAGCCCCAGGGGTCCTGTCTCTGGCCCTTCCCTAGAGTTGGNGTTACAGGCATGTACCACTTCCCCTAGCTTTCTTTGTGCTTACGGATCTGAACTCAGGGTCTTATGATTACATGTGAAACACTTTACTGACTGATCCACTGTCCCAACCCTTTGTATTTCTGTTTCCTAAGGAGTATGTACATTGGACAGTGTCTTAGTTACATTTCAATTGCTGTGACAAAACCCCACAACCAAGACGATTTATAAAAGAAAGTGTCTAATTGGGATTATAGACTCAGAGGGTTAGAGTCCCCGATGGCAGAGCAGAGGCAGAAACGGCTGAGAGCTCACATCTTGATCCACCAGCAGAGAACATATGGGAATAGCATGAGTCTTTTGCAACCTCAAAGCCCGTCCCCAGTAACAAGACCACACCTCCTAATCCTTCCCAAACAGTTCCACCAACTGAGGACCAGATATTCAAACATAGGAGACTGTGGGGGCCATTCTCATTCAAACCACCACAAACTGTCCTCTACACTGAGCATTTTATGCAACTGTCTCATTTAAGCCTCTTAAAGATGCTGTGTGAGCAAGACAGATAAAGAAAGTAACTTCTCTAAGGTTCAGAGAGGTCAAGCCATGTAAGACGGATTTTCTAAATAGTCTTGTTAAATAAAACACAGAGGCAGAGATGGGGTGAAAGTCTGACANAGATCAGAGGAATTAGGAACAGCTACCAGACTCACCTTAGACTGCCACCGCCACTTCCAAAATGGAGAGAGAGTTCCACTTCCTTATACGTCCACTTTTATATCCCTTTCTGTTCTGTTCTCCCATTGGCTCTTTCAGCTTAGCTACATCACTTCCTCCTATGACCCACTTCTGTCACTTCCTGCCTATCTGTATAGACCTCCAGAATTCTATGGTTGATGCTGGGATTAAAGGCATGTGTCTCCACGATTGACTGTTCCTAGTGTGACCTAGAACTCACAGGGATCCAGANAGACCCTGCTTGCTAAGTGATAGGATTAAGGGCNTGTGCTAATTTTGCAAGGCTAGCGGCTGACCTTGTTCCTCTGATCTTCAGCTAAATTTTATTGGAGAACATAAATAAAATACCATCACAAAGCCATTTGCCTAAAGGCATCCAGCTAGGAACTGGTGAAGGTGGGATTCGAGTTCTTGGTGCATGTTCCCTGGAGCCTGCTCTCCCCACAGGGACATGATGTGCAGATGGGCCTGGTAGCTTCATATGAGAGGCCTGAATCAGACAGGAGCCATGCAGACCTTGGGGATTGATCTCCTTTGCCTAAGCACTAAAGATTCACTTTTGTTTTCTCAGTCTTGTCATCTGCAAATGGGGACAATAGCTGTCTGAGTGAGCTGTGGAAAGTACTAGCATGGTGCTCCAGACTGCCTGGGTGCTTTCTCATGGGTGCTCAGCACTTAGCTGGCGAGTCATCTTCCCTTTGCTCCTCACTATCTTTCCCCCTGAGGCCTTTTCTTAAAGGGCNCCCTTCCCGGGGCAGAAGGGAGATGGCAAGGATGGTTTTGAGGCTTGTGCCATGCTCCAGTCCCTAGGTCCTGGGGCTCCCTCTGGGTTTCAGGATCCTGAGCCTTCTCTGCTGTNGTTTTCATTGGAAGGGCTTTAAATGATTTTTATAAAAACTGCAAATGTACAAGGTAATTGAGTCTTCTGTTTTATTACCCCGAGCTGCCTGGACCTTGCCTGGCCCCGTCCTCCTCACTCACGGAGCCGCCAGAATAAAGTTGGAAGTGTTTGTGCTGGTAATATACAGGACTTAATTAACCTGGCCTTTTATAGCATTTCCAATGGGGGCTTGGAACGAACTTCGAGGAAGCTCGAGAACAGGCAAGGGGGGCGCGGAGTGGGGGTGTGTACGTATGTATAGCACTCGATGTTGTTTTTTTCCCCTTCCTGTTCTTTCCTCTGGTACTTTAATCAGCATTTAATGACCCAGTTGAAAATTCATCATTCAGACCCAAGTGCTGGTGGGAAGGCCTGGAGGGGAAGGCTGCCTACCTCCGTCTCTCCTTCCCTCCCCCTCATGCCCTCTAGTAGTTGGTGAGTACTTGCTGCGGCAGCTACATTCCCAGGAACTTCCAGTAGAGGTTAGGCATAATGGACATCCACAGATGGACTCCATGCAGTGCAAATCCACCTGAGAGAGTTCCGATGGGCCATGTCCCTGTTCTCTGGACCGAAGGCAGAGCCAATGACCTGTCCAGGCCATTCTTCACCCCCAATGCTCTAACATTCCTTCTGTTCCCTCTCTTAGCACCAAGCCAGGCCTGAACTGGGCACCCTTCTCTACTGGCCCAGGAAAAAGTGACTCAATCAGATCCACCCTGGGCAAAGGGGGACGGTTTGATTGCCAAGTTGTCTTCATGTCTTACAAGCATTATTTTCGGGAGTCCAAGAGAGGGCAGTTAGGGTAAGTGCCTCTCACCAGCTGCCTGCTCAGAACCCGCTCCACAACCCCTGCCTCATAAATCCTGGCCCTGGCCAAGCCCTGCCGAGTGGTTACGTCATCCCAAACCTCATGCAACAGTTCGATTTGGAAATAAAAAGGCAGGTGTTAATGGACTCACTCCCTGTGCCCCTTTGCGGTGCCCATGACCCTTGATAGCTTTTAACCTCACAGTTAATAAAAATTTGGGGGCCAGCCCCAGCACAGGCCTTCATTCATTCTTTCATAACGTCAGCAATTTCTTCCTGAGTGAGGATCAAACATGAGCCTTTTCAGAGGAGGTTGGGGAACAAAGATGAGCAAAAAGAATCTTAGCAAGGCCTACATAGGATGCCCACAAATCAGGGAGACTCGGGGATAGGTTCTATAGGGCCTGTCCTGGTCAGGGTCACTATTGCTGTGATNAAACACCATGACCAAAGCAACCCAGGGAAGAAAGAGTTTATTTGGCTTACACTTCCATGTCACAGTTCATCAGAGGCAGTCAGGACAGGAACTCAAACAGGACAGAAACCTGAAGGTAGGAGCTGAGGCAGAGTCCATGAGGGGTACTGCTCACTCGGCTTGCTCCACATGGCTTGCTCAGCCTGCGTTCTTAAAGAACCCAGGACCAGCGCTCCCGGGGTGGCCCCACCCACAATGGGCAGGGCCCTCCCCCNTCAATCACTAATTAAGAAAANGTCCTATGGGCTTGCCTAGAGCTCATCTTATGGAGGCGTTTCTCAGTTGAAGCTCCCTTCTCTCATGTGATTCTAGCTGATTTCAAGTTGACGTAAACTAGCCAGCTCCAGCCATAGGGAAGGCTGGAGTACAGCCTGTCTAGGGGGTTCTGTTATCCAGGTGGCCCACCCAGCAAACACCCCTTCTCCACGAATACCTCATTCTGCTTTGGCGATCTCAGATCTCTCACTAAATCTGTTTCATTCTCAGTGGGGCTAAGCTGGGATCCTCAGGGGTCAGCAACCCTGGGACAGGGCTAGTTCTGGCAGCAGAGACTGGTCCAGCCGTGGGCCTAAAGCTGGAGCCGAGTCAGTGACAGTTGCTTCCATAAAAGCCCAGAACGGGATGTTATTTGTCTACTGGGCTTCCCAGAACTAGGGTCACCCAGAAGGAGACCCACTGCTCCTGCGGCCCTCCTGCCCTCATCTGGGCGAGTTTCTCTGAGCCACGGAATGAAGCCACTTCTTCATTCTCTCTATGACTTCAGGGCTTCAGCCCTCCCATGTCACAGGGANCAATAGTTTTCAGGTTATCCCTCAGTCTTTCACCTTAAGCTAGTCTGTCCAGGAAGCATGTGGGGGAACGCAGAGCTGAGTGATAGAAAGAAAAAAAAAAAACGGCTGAGAGTGTTGGGTGGCTGGAACCTATGCTGAGGGCCAGGCCACTTCTGAACTTTCTCCAGAGGAATCCAGCCAACTACTGGGATTGATCCATGGCTTGTAGTTTGTGTGGATCCATTCCTTTGAACTTTTATGGCCCATCTAGCTCTTAAGTTTTCTAGGTGCAAGGAACAACAGGAAGTCATCCCGCCCCTCCTCCACTCAAGGTGCTCCAAGGAGTTATGAGCTACCTCTCACTTTCCCATTTGTGACAGAGTCAGGGCATTTTTAGGGTCAAGGTCTGGCTAAGAGAGGTGCCCAGAACATCTAAGTTGGGGCTGAATTAGTTAATGCTCTTATTGCTGTGACAAAATACATGATATGTACCGAGGAAGGGAGGGCTTATTCCATCTCACAGATCAGTCATGGTGAAGAAGGCACGGTACAGGANTGTGAGGAGCTCATCACATTGTGTTAGCTGTCAGGAAGCAGAGAGAGGTGAATGCCTGTGTTCAGTTTACTGTTTCCTTGCTCCCCATTTTATACAGTCTGTTTTCTAGTCCACAGGATGGTGCTGTTTCCACTCAGTGCAGGTCTTCTCTCCTTACCTAAGCCTCTCTGGAAGCACTTTCACAGATACACCCAGAAGTGTGTCTCCTAGGTGACTTCAAGTCCAATCAAGTAGATGATAAAAATGAACCACCCCAAAGGGACATTCCTTTTTAAGGACCATGCCTGTGAGATTCTGAGAGCAAGTGCCTCCTTTATGTGTTGTGCCTTACAGGCTTCTCTTGCTTCTTCCTAGACCTGGCCAGTCTTGTCAGGTTGCTGGGTTCCAAACCTGTCTGTCTCCAGGCCAGCCTGAAGAATTCATAATTGATTGCTGCTATTTCCCCATTCTTCTTCATGAGTCAAACTTTGGACTTTAGAAGATCATGTTTTATAGAGACCTCATCTGGGGTTTTAATAAGCCAAGTCAGAGTAGAGAGCCTGATGCAGTTCATCCCAGACAAAGTATCTTTCAAGGGCAATGGACCTGAATTTGAGTCAAAATTTCTCTGTGTGGCCCTGGTTGTCCTGGAACATGCTCTGTAGACCAGCTGCCCTCAGACTCAGAGATCTGCCTGTCTCTGCCTCTGCTGGGATTAAAATAATATGCCACCACACCTGGCTTTCTGAAGAATCTTTTTGGTAAGACCCAGCACAGAGAAACCAAACCAACAGAGAAGCTTCACATGGTGGTGATGGCAGGATCCATTTGTGATACTAGCTGTACCGTTATCCATTTGCATTCATCTGTGATGGGACTTACCTTAGGATGCAAGTATATGCTTCTTAGGCACAGACTAGTGGAAGGGCACAGACACTGGTACTTGGTTTTGGGGATACTATTTCTAGGGTATCTTAGTTTGGGAAAGGACACCATGACCATGGCAACTCTTATAAAGAAAGCATTTAATTAGGGTTTACTTACAGTTTTAGAGGTTCAGTCCATTATCATCATGATGGGGAGCATGGCAGTATGCAGGTAGACATGGTGCTGGAGCTGAGAGTCCTACATCTTGCAGGCAACAGGAAGTTGACTGACTGTCACACTGAAGGAAGCTTGAGAAAAAGAGACCTCAAAGCCCACCCCCACAGTGACACACTTCCTCCAACAAGGCCACACCTGCTAATAGTGCCACTCCCTATGGGGGCCATTTTCTTCCAAACCACCACATAGGGTAATACCTAAAGACCCAGCTCTGTTTGCTGAGGTGCAGGGTATAGTCAAGGCCTGAAGTNAGAGCATACTCTCATTAGTACCAATGTCTCATGCTCTCTTGTCAACTAGATCTGGAGAGACAGACAGTGTAAGAAAGGCTCTGGAGGCAGAGAGGTTCAGTTACAGTCCAGTCTCTAACTGCCTAGGTGAGTGCCACTTGGAGACATTTTCCTCAGTGGGAATCATTAAAATACTTCCTGGTGGGCNCCTGGAAGAGTGCATGCCACCAGTAAGGTCCTCAGCACAGGGCTTGGCATAAATTGTCAGTGAACTATTTACCATTGTTCTGTCAGAAAAGAGGGCCTGTCAGTGCAGAACTACTGTCAGCCAACTCCAGATCCAGCCCAGCCCTCAGGACTGAGAGCCGCTGTGGTCAGGGTGTTAAAAAACAAACAACAGTGTGAACCGGTCACTTACTACAAGCTCTCTTAGGGAAGAACCAAATCCTGTGTCTTNAGTTTTAAAGGGGTCTTCAGCACCCAGCCACAGCAATCTCTCCATCAAGATTCCTCTACTGACAATTTTATCTCCTTCCTCTTCCTCAGCAAATGCATTTTCTACAAATTCTGCAAAGAAACTTATACCCATTGGATAACCCAGTTGGGCAAACTATAGGCCATTTACCTTGTTCACTTCTTGTGTGTGTGTGTGTGTGGGGCACATGTGTGTGTGGCAGTTAAAGATTGATGTTGGGTGTCTTCCTCAGCCACTTTCCACCTTACTGAGTGTTATTATTATTATTATTATTATTATTATTATTATTATTATTATTTTGAGACAGGGTCTCTCACTGAACCTAGTGCTGAGACTACAGATAAATACCTCTGTGCCTAGGTTTGTACATGAGCTCTTGGGATTGAACTCGGGTCCTCATGCTTGCAAGGCAAACACTTTACTCACTGAACAGTCTTTCAGCCCCTAATTTCTAATTTCTTTTCCTCTAATTGGCACACAGGGCCCTTGGAGACAGGGGTAGCTTGGTCTTGGTCTCCTCGACCCCCCCATTCATCTACCTGTCGAACATGTCGCTGGCATCCGGGTTAGTTCCAAGGGCAGATAGCCTCTCTCCTAGCTAGATGCTATGTGCCTGGACTAACGGGAGGACATCCTTGGGGATGAAGGGATCCTGTGGCCACTGCAGGGAGCTCAGATTTTCCGGATAACTTGAATCATCCAAAAATTCTGTCTGCAGCAGCTTGAACAGTCAGAAAGACCTGGGGCATTCAGTCACCCTTTCCAGGGCAGTCACAGCCTGGGGTAGCCAGTCCAGTCTCTCCCCCAGCCTCAGGGCTGCAAGTGAACAATGTTGGCTGCTTAATAAAAACAGCACCAATGCCAAGCCCTAACTCCATTGGAGAAATAGCCCCGTGCCCCTCCATCCCATTAAGATCTCACACCTTAATGTGGCCATATTTTTGGAAAGCCAATATGTGCTGAGTAGCTTGTTGGTATGCAGCTCTGGCGGGGGTGGGGGCTCCTNGGAGGGGGGCACTCAGCAAAGGGGATGTAATTAAGCCTCAGAACGTTCGATGTATGTCCCAAAAGGCAGTCAGTCAGGGGTATGAGAACGGGAACGATGGATTATCTAGAAGCAGTTTGTGTGTCGAGAAGGCTTGACCATGGGCCCCCACCCTTGCCCACCCCAGGCCCCCAGATAAGCAGAACAGGGCCACCCACCCATCCTCTGGGTCTCAAACTTCACGTTTCCCAAGCAGGCCCTATTGGCAGCTCCTCTCAGATAAAATACATCATCATTTGCCCCATTAGAAAATAAATGTATGGCTATATTATGGGATTTGCATTCCATTACCTTGGTTTGCATGCCATAAAACATTTATTACACCCTTGGGCTAAAGTCTTAATAATGACTGGGTGCATGGCACTAATGCGGTGCTGGTCTTGCTCGGGAACCAGAGATTAATGCTTTTTGATGTCACCCAGCTAATAGTTGCGCTCACCAATTTGTCCCATCAGAAGACATTAGAATCAGGCCTGTGTGAGGGTGAGGGGAGGGGACCACTCTTTAGCTTCAGCACGGGAGTCAGGGCTCCCCCTTTCTGCTTCCCTACCTGATATTAATCAAAGTGAAACCTCAGAGTCAGCCTCTTCAATCCTGGTTAGCTGCTGCCCCCCACCCCTAGCCTTGGGCAAATCCCCACTCTGGTGTGAAAGCTACAATCAGACCTTTAAATGCCTGTGTTGGGCTAGCTAGCAGTGGCAGCTGCTGTAACAGCAGTGTGTGTGTGTGTGTGTGTGTGTGTGTGTGTGTGTGCTTACACATGCTCACATACAGGATGCAGATACACACCCTCACATACAGGATGCAGACACACACCCACACTTCCCCACTCTGCCATTTATGGCTCCCACCCAGACTCACACAGAAGCCTATCAGCCCAGAATAGGAACAAGTAGGCCATCTTTACCCCACAGCCGGGTCTAAGGACAGCATCTGCTAGGGAGACAGGGCTGGGATGTGAGCTGAACTGGACTGTGGGGTATTGTATGGTAGGTCCTTTGTGATCTCATCTACCTTGATTGAAACAGTCCCTGGGGCTAGGCCTTGGGGAATGATGATGATGGGATTTGGGGTGGTAGTGATTCTCTGTAGGGTCCTGGGCTGGGATTGTCTTCTACCTGTTTTGTTAAAGGCCATGGCCAAGAGATGTCCAGTCAGTTGACATCTCTGCTTCGTGTGTATGTGTGTGTGTGTGTGTGTGTGTGTGTCCTCATCCAAGTCTCTGGGTTCTCCATCTACCCTACAGGGGCACATTTGCTTTAGTGACAGAGTAGATAGCCGTGTGGTGGATGGCTTGTGGAAAGGTCAGAGGCGGTATAGGCTTGGCAATGAACCCAGTGAAAAAGACCTGTTTACAGTGACCTGCCTCTGAACCAAGCTCTATTTACATGCAGGCACAACGAATATTTGCATGGCTGCAAAAGAGATCCTGAATTGCCNGGAGAAGGAACCCCTGGGTTAGTGTGTATGTGTGTGTGTGTGTGTGGGGGGGAATGGGAGCATTGCCCTCTCACAGGCCCAGANCCTTACCTAGGTCTGTCAGAAACACCACTGTTGTACACACTATCTGCAGCATGTAGCCCTGTGGAAGGCCATGTGTCACCGACAACTGTCCCCTGGAGTGGTTGTAGATGTATGTGTGGCACTCCACTTCCTCATCATTTTTGAGCATTTACATATCAGAATATATATTATCCCATTAGACCTCGCTTTCCTTTGATTTCTCCTTTATATCACAGTGGGGTCAATATATNGATCTTAAAAAAATTATGTGGATAAGTTGGTTATATTATCTCTGCTTTCCATTCTGAGATGGTAAATGGGGTGTGACAGAACCTCTAATAAAAGGAGTCCACAGTTCCCATGAGCTAGGGATCATGGCTAGAATTCTACCAGCATAGAGAATTCTGGGCCTTGGCTACTTCTTCTGTGTATCAGCTCTTCCATCACTTGTAACTAAGTATGTGACAGAAGCAACTTAAGGGAAGAGAGGCTGGTTGTGACTCACAGTTAAGGGGGTTTGTGATGAAGGAGAGGGCACAGTAGAGCTCAAGGCAGCAGCTTGCCTGTGAGGTTCCATCTATCTCAGTGGATTGGGAAGTAGAGATGGGGCTATAACTCTTAAGACCCTTGGGAGCTGGAGAGATGGCTCAGCAGNTCAGAGCACTAGCTGCTCTTGCAGAGGACCTGTTTAGTTCTCAGCACTCACACTGGGTGGCTCATAACTTTTCTGGACTCCATGAACACTCACACATACATGGCTAGTGTGTGTACCACTCTCTCTCTTCCTCAAAATAATAAATATACATGTTGGGGGCTGGAGAGAAAGTCCAGCGGTTAAGAGCACATATCACTCTTGTAGAGAAGTTCTGTTCCTAGCATTTACCACATTGGATGGCTTACAGCCACCTGTAACTCCAGCTCCAGAGGATCCAACCCCTCTTCTGGACTTTGCGGCACTAGAGCCCACACAGGCCAATTTAAGTAAAATTTTAAAAATCTTTAAGAGACTTTTCCCAACATTTCCTGCAGCTAGACCCCACCTCACAAAATATCTACAACTTCCCCCAAAAGCACCAGCAGCTGGGGACCAAGTGCTCAAACACATGATTTTATCTAGGGGACTTTTACGTATACACAGCGATTTTTACTCAGAACAGTGTTTCCTGGGGCTTCAACCCACATCCTACCGGAGCCTGCTTCACTCTCTCAGAGCAACGGAAGCACCCTGTCATACCAATCTGCCACTCTGTTTCTTGATTGTCTCAGAAGTAATCATGCCACTTGTACCCCAATACGTAGATAAGGCTGTCCTCCCTAAGGGCAGCCTCTCATGGTCCTGACCAGGCCATTGAAAAGAACACTGACATGGCTGGTTGGCCCCGACTTGTCCTGTGACACAAGTCTAGGGTCACAGGACCCTTATGGGCAAACACCAGGGAAGGACCTGGACTGCAGAGGGCAGGTGCTGGAAGCCTCTGTACTCAGCTTGAGAGAGTTGGGCACATGGGGGACCCCAGACCAGAGGAGGGTTTTCCTAACAGGTTCAGCAAAACCAGGGCTGATTAGAAACAATTAAAAATTAGTGTGTGTGGGGGGGGGGTGGCAGGGGCAATCAATGAAAAAAATTAGCCCAGGGCTATTTTAAAAGTTATTGGAAGTCCATGGGCTGGAGAGATGGCTCTGAAGTTAAGAGCACTGGCTGCTCTTCCAGAGAACCCAGCTTCAATCCCCAGTACCTATATGGTAGTTCACAACCAACTATAACTTGTTTTTAAGAGATGAGATACCTCCTTCTGGCTCTGTGGGCACCAGGTACACACATGGTGCACAGACATATACATAGGCAAAATACTCATACACACAAGATAACAAGAATTTAAAAAGTTATTGGAAGTCCAAAGATAAGANATGTTAAAGGAAACCAGCTCGTGTGGTATCTTTGAGGCTCCTTCTGTAGCCAAGAAGCACCATTGTAAAGGGGAACACTGAGCCCAGACAGCAG
Source organism: Neotoma lepida (assembly GCA_001675575.1). Classification (NCBI taxonomy): domain Eukaryota; kingdom Metazoa; phylum Chordata; class Mammalia; order Rodentia; family Cricetidae; genus Neotoma; species Neotoma lepida. The sequence continues at coordinate 355,938 of LZPO01097120.1, forward strand.
GGATTCGGTACGTCTNTGGAGGACAGCACTGTCAAAAGTGATCAAGGGGAAGTCAGCCTCTCTTAGAAGTGCCTGTGAAATATGGTCATGGGCATATGTCTCTCGACAGAGTCCCTTTCACACAATCTGAGGCTGGATAGAGGGAAGTGATGCCAGGCTTCTATATTTGTAGGTGTTTTCGAAATGGGGGCAATTATCTATTCAAATTTTTGTTTTGAGACAAGTTCTTAAGTAATGGAGGCTGGCCTTAGAATCACTATATAGCTGAGGCTGGCCTTGAACTCCTGATCTTTCTGTTTTACTCTCAGAGGAATGTGCCACCACACCCTCTATTTAGTTTTTAAAAAGAGAAGTGGCTAGTCAGGTCCTGAAAAGATGGTTCAGTGGTTAAATGTGAGTACTCCTCTTGCAGAGGACCAGAGTTCAGTTCCCAGCCATCTGGTTTGACAGTACACAACTACTTGAAACTCTGGCTCCAGGGGATCTACTGCTCTCTTCTGGCTTCCTTATGCAACTTCATGCACATGCACACAACGACCTTGTAATTTTTATCCTCCCCNCTACACCTGCAGGTGAGGGAGCTGACTCTCCCCCTTACCAGCTGCAGTACTTGGGAAAGCAGGCCCTGCACCTTGCCTGGGAAGCACAGTAGAGCTGACACTGTTGACAGGAAGTGTGGGTAAACTGGCTCAGAGAATGTGAGATTGGGAGATCTGGCTCTGCCCCTCATCTGCCATAAGGTGGTAGATGCCCTCTTCCCCCTCACCACCTCCTGTGGCAGTTGGGAGAGCTGGCCCTGAGGTCGTAAGAGCTGGAGAGCTGTTCTTGCCCATCACCAGCTGTAGTATTTGGGAGTGTGGCTCCTGCACCTCACCTAGGCAACATAGTAGAGCTGGCCTTGGTGGCACAGGTGTGAGTGAGCTGACCCTGAGGGCATGAAAGCAGGAGAACTGGCCTGTCCCTTGCTCATTGCTACAAAGGGTGAACTAGTCAGGGCAATGATGGAGAGCTTACCCTGGTGGTGAGGACAGGGGAGAGCTAGTAAGCTGACCAACCCTATAACTACCCAGGTCTAGAACCAGAGTTATGATTTGGCCCACCCTAACATCCACCCCATCTATGATCTGCTGGAATGTATGAAGGGGGCATATTCTACAGACCCAAAGCTGCAGGATCTCCATGACACAGGACAACAANAGGATATCCAAGAGGAGCCTCAGTGGAGGCCCAATATCAATAGTGTAGCAGAAACCAGAGGCCTCAAGCCAGACCAATGACTCCTTGCAATGAACGCTTGCAAGTAAAGGTATGTAGTGTGACACTGTGTGACTTACTGTGTCACACTACAGTTTCCATGATGAGATTTCTCTTTTTTCTTTTCTCTTAAATTTTATTTATTTATTTATTTTTTGGGGGGGGAGGTGGAAGTTGTAAAGACAGAGAGCAGATAAGAAGGGACAGAGAGATGAATGGGGTCAAGATGCATGATATGAAAGATACAAAGAATAAATAAAAAGTTAAAAATTAATGATTTTTTAAAATAAAAGTGATTCATTTGATACTTGCTACATTTTTATTAATAAAATTTATTATATATGGTCTTCATATCATGTATCTTGATTCCATTCATTCTCCATCCCCTCACATCTACCCCTCTGCCCCTGCATCCCCCCAAATAAAACAAAATTCAAAAGAAAAAATGAAGAAAATGAGAAAAATTTTTTAAAAAAGGAAGGAATTAAAAATCTCATCATGGAAGCTGCAGTGTAACCCAACAAGTCACACTGTATACCTCTTGGTCCATACACCTCTACTTGCCAGTGTTTATTCCAAAGAGTCATTGGTCTGGTTCAAGGTCCCTGGTCTCCACTACATGTTCAATGCTGGGCCTCCACTAAGACTCTTCCTGGATATCCCACTGGTGTCCTGTGTTGTAGAGATCCTGCAGCTTTGGGTCTGCAGGTCAGGTCTCTTCATGTGCTCATCATAGCAGATCATAGATGGGGTGGATGTTGGGGCAGGCCAAGTCATAACCTTGGGTCTGAGCCTGGGCAGCTGCAGGGTTGGTCTGCCAGATGGGGAATCGGGACAGCTCTCCCACGGTTATGATTTTGGGGGTGGCTCACCCACATCTCCACTAATAAGGTTGGATCTGTTGTGCTGCCCTGGTGGGGTGCAGGGCCTGCTCTCCCAAGTGTTGAAGCTGGTGAGGATCGGGGGTAGCTTCCATCTCTTATGACCACAGGACCCTCTCTCCCACCTGCCCCAGGCATTGGTGGACAGGAGGGAGGGCTTCTTTCCCCTGCCTATGCTGCCACAAGACAGATGAGAAATGGGGCAGCTCTCCCATGCTCACAACTTCGGGGCTGACTCACCCACACCTGCACTGACTGGGTTGTGTCTATCGTGCTGCCCTGACAATGTGTGGGGCCTGCTCTCCTGAGTGTTGCAGCTGGTGGGGGTCAGGGACAG
>LZPO01097120.1:369397-381518 GCA_001675575.1 Neotoma lepida
CACAGGAGGGTTAGAGAAGGGGTACCACAGGAGGGTTAGAGAAGGGGTACCACAGGAGGGTTAGAGAAGGGGTACCACAGGAGGGTTAGAGAAGGAGGCCATACACTCCCTAACTGGTCACTCAGTGAGTTCCTGGCAGCAGACTTGTGTCTTCCTTACTAGCAGGGAGGTGACTTCTGCTTCCACAGAATGGCCCTGGGGCAAGCTGGTAAAAAAAATGTCCAAAAAATTGCTCTCTGGGAAACCAATGTTTTGATTTTGTATTGCAGCACTTTGCCAATTGCCTCAGTGTAAACGCTCCTGGCCTGATCAAGCTGTCGATAGAACGTGACTGAGTGAGGCGTGGGGCAAGATGTGCCCAATCTGTGCTTGGGCCAGCAAAGCTGAGTCTGGCACACCAGTGGGTGGGGGCTGACCTCCGTGTTTGGGGGGAAAGGCTAGTATGTGGCTTCCACCTAAGGAGAAGTAAAGGCCAGTATGCTGCACAGTGAAACACAGAAACAGTGGCCTCAAAATAACCCTAGCTCTGCCTTCTCTTGGCTGTGCAACCTTGACTGAGTGATTTCATCTCTACCATGTCTCAGTTTTCTCATCTGAAAAGTGGGGCTAATGGCAGTTCTGAGGGGCAGGTGATGGTGACTCCTGGCCTATGGGCTGACCTAAACATTACTTATTACTGTTAGGCACAGAGAAGATTTAAATGTCCTCATGGTCATAATTCAGAAAGGAAAACCTAGAATTCCTCAGAGNGGATTGTCTAGGCTTGCTTTTTTCCTATNGAAAAAGCAGATTTTCTGCACGACTGAGACTATGCATTTACTTGCTCCGTTTTGCACTGCCTGGGATTGAACCCACATCATTGAACTAAGTAGTCTATCACAGAGTCTCTAATCCAGAATTTTACATCTGCAGGCCCAGAAATTAACTGGAATTATTCCTGTACACGGGCCTTCCTTTCTAGGAAAAGGGGCCACGGCACATCTGAGGTTCTTTAGAAATGGCTGCGGTTTTCAAGCTACCCTTAACCCCTCAAAGGCTTTAGGACCTCTGGCATGGAGAAGTGTAGAGTCCCCACCCCACAGGAATCACCGGAGAGATTCTGCAAGAGAGGAAGGGATTGCAAAATGTAAGCACAAAAAATGTCAGGGATATCAGACGGCAGCTGAGAGTCCAGCGTGCCCCTCCGTGACATCAAAAGTTGGAGAATTCTTCCAGCAAGAAGAAAACCAAAGGTTTCCTTTCCCACTGTCCCCTCTCAAGGGACCCATGGTAGCCTGTCCCTGCTTGTGCCTCAACCTTATACCTCCTTAGTCTGTGCTGCTCTTTCCCAAGTGGTCCTCCTCTTGCCTCACCCTGGGGGGCCCTGAAGAGGGGTGAGGTGTGCTCCATGGGCCACTGCTGGGTGGGTGATTAAAACCTCCCACCCCCCACTGCTCTGACCAGAACTGTCATTTGTCTTCTGAATTGTGTTTTGTTTNCTGAGGTCAATCCAAAGATGAGTCCTGGCGGGCTCCTGTGCTGAGTGGGAGGCTATTATTGATAACAATGGAGGGTGGAGGCAGGGCCTTTNACAATGTTACTTCCTTTCCACCAACCCAGCTTTTGGTTTTATTTATTTATTTTTGTGAGGCTGGGGATCAGCACTAGGGCTTCAAAAATGCCCCAGAAGCCCTTCACCACAAAATTTTGTCCTTAGCCCCTTTAACTTATATTTTAAGCTGTTTATATATCTAATTTATATTTTGCCCAAGTTGGTCATGAACTCATGACCCGCCCCACCTCAGCCAATTGAGTAGCTGGGATTATAGGCATGTACTCCTATTCCTAGCTTCTTTTCTTTTCTTTATAATCGTGTANGGGTGTTGTTTGTGTGANATGAGTATGAGTATAGGTACATGTGTGCCATGCATGGCGGCTGTACAGAGGTCAGAGGACGACCTCAGATGTGACTTCTTGCCTTCCAACTTGTTTGAAACAAAGTCTCTAGTTCACTGCTGTGTACTCCAGGCTAGCTGGCCTGTGAGCTGATGGGGATTCTCCCAGACTGCCCTCCTACATCACTGCAGGAATACTGGGGTTAGCACCACATCCAGCTTTACATGGTTTCTGGGGACTTGAACTCAGGTCCTTACATTTGGGCCACAGAAGATTTATCTATGGGGCTATCTACCAATAATAAATTCGGTTGTATGTGGATTACAGGGCACAATCGGTGAGTCTCCAGTCAAAGTCTTTATTTTTCTTTCCTTCCTTCCTCTGTCTCTGTCTCTGTCTCTGTCTCTGTCTCTGTCTCTGTCTCTGTCTCTGTCTCTCTGTGTGTGTGTGTGTGTGTGTGTGTGTGTGTGTGTGTGTGTGTGTGTGTGTGTGTGTGTGTGTGTGTGTGTATGTGAGATGCATGCTTGTACATGTGGAGGACCAAGTTTGATGTCAGGAAGTCTTCCTCCCCCATTGTCTGCACTGAGGCAGGGGCTCTCAGTTGAACCTGGAGCCTCACCAATTTCACTAACCTGGCTAACCAGTTCACCTCAGGGATCCCTGTCTCTGCCTTCCAAGTGTTAGACTTGCAGGCAGGCTGCTCTGCCTTCCAGCCTGGACTGTCCAGTTACACCCTGAGAGAAAATTTATCTTCTTTACACCACTATGTAGGGAGTTCTGTTACTTTCAGCAAGTGAAGTTTCTAACTAATGCATTGAAGTTGGCCTGGGCCTAGGTTTTGAGTCCAAACCTTCCAAGTTCCCTATGGCCATGCTCCTTTGTGTTCCTCAAGCCCTTTGGAAACAAAATTTCCCCTAGGAGGACCAATTCATTGCATTTTCTTTTTAAAAAATTTAATTGTGTGTACATGTGTATGTAGGTGCACATGCCGATGTNTGTACAAAGAAGGACATTGGGTGTACTGGTCTGCCACTCTTCTGCCTTATTCCCTGAGACAGAGTCTCACTGAACCTGGAGCTCTGAACTCAGGTCCTCATGCTTCTGCAGGAGGCACTCTTACCCAGCCCTGTTTTTTCCTATCTGTTTTCTCCTTTCTCTCTCCCTTCCTCTGACANGTATCCACACTTGTTATGTTCTATGTGCTAGGCTAGCTGAGGAGATGTAACTCTTCCCATTAATTCAGCCTCCACACTTGGTGGACAATATAAAGAATGGCTGAGGCTGGGGATAGAGTTCAGTTGGTACTTCATGCCTAGTATGCNCTGGGTTGGATCTCCAATACTGCAAAAACCAGGTATGGTAGTATAATCCCAGGACTCAAGGAGTGGAGGANGGAAGGCCAGAATTCAGTATCACCCTTGCCTACACAGGAAGTTCAAGGCCAGTCTGGGTACACAAGACCCTGTCCTACAAAAAAGTACCTAGAACATGAGATGCTTCTGACACAGGACCCAGAGGATCCTACCTGTTCTGACCTGAAAGCCTCCCTGAGTGAGGACTAGCTTCCACGGTACCAGAAGGCACCATGCAAGCTTCCAAGGGAGGGAAGCCACNGATTGACCTACCCATCTATGATGCCTGTGAACTAAAACAACGACCAGCATGGCATGACATACCACTATGGGATCCCATCATCCCATCCCAGCAATGGCAAGCACACACTGGCAGGAATCGGCAGCTCTCCAGTTGGACCCAAGGCCCACTCAACAAGAGGGAAATCATGCTTGGTACTGGAAACCAAGCAAATGACAAGAGGCTAGTGGGCTCATGGATCTTGGAGGAGAACCTATAACCACCACTTTACTAAACCAGCAGCACCCCTAACTACATTCTAAATATTTGTCCTTCTACCCACAGAGAAGCGTAGTCCTCATCCCCCTCCAAGGAAACTTCTCCTTGAAACAGATGGAGACCATCTCAGAAAACCACAGCCAATCAAAATGCAGAGAACAAGTGACCATGTGGTGCCCAGGACCAGCTAATACATCTATAACACAAGCTAATACATCTATAACACATCTATAACACAAGGCTCAGGGATCATAGTAGAAAAGGGGACAGAAAGAAGGTAAGAGCCAGAGGAACAGGGAGTTTGTGGTGAGATTGTGTTTCCTAAAAATGTCAGAGAAATGATGAGGCCCATGAAGTTCCATCAACATGGCTGTTTAAACAAAATCTGAACAAAGATTCCAATAGCCATGCTAACATGGATGGGAAAAAGCTCACAGGGCCTTCTCAACTCTAGACAAAGAACTGCAGGCAACTAAGGAATGCTGAGGTGGGGTGAAACAGTCATCCCCAACTGACCATCCAATACCAAGTGCTCATCCCTGAAATCATATATATATATATATACAAGTAACATTGTACAGACGTGTGTGTGTGTGTAACAACTAAATAAAAAGTGGCCATGGGGAACAAGGGGCGCATGGGAAGGATTGGAGGGAGGAAATAGAAGGGGGAACATGATGTAAGAATATTTTAATTTCAAAAATAAAATATATATATTACAAAAAAGAAAAACATCTTTGGCAGTGGGTAGGCAGGAGCTACAGGAGGCAAGGGGGAGAACATTAAATATAACATGGACCAGGGAGCTTTCAGAAGGTAGTGGAAACAGTTTGGCCTGAGGTCNAAAGTAGGAGTGTTGAGTTAGTAGTATGAACAAGAGGGTGTAGTGAAGGCCCAGCTTCTACTGCTGTGTTACNTACACATCTTTGTTTGCCTTCTGCTCCTCACTTGTGAAATGGAGAGGGTAACAGAGATATGGATAAATGAGAGTATGGAAAATTATGAATGCCATACTTCCGGGAGCATTAGTGTTTGGGGCAATGTGCCATTGCCCTGTGTATACACAGCCCTGGGTCACTTTTGGAGATGAACGTCACCATTATAGACGTCTTATTTCTGACCACACAACTGTGGAGAAATTCCAGTCAAAGTCCATATCCTTCTCCCTGGCCAAGTGGCCTGTATACCTCTACCCTCANCATTATGTTACATGCAGAGTAGGTGGGNGGGGAAACCTAGAGGTAAGTATTCAGAGAATTTCTTTCTTTCTTTCTTTCTTTTGGAGACAGAATCTCACTATGTAGCCCTGATGACCTGGAACTCACTGTGCAGACCAGGCTGGCCTTGAACTCACAGAGATCTGCCTGCCTCTGCCTCCTGAGTGCTGAGATTAAAGATGTGACCACTAGGCCGAGCCTAGTATTGAGAGAATTTTGAGGGGTGGTCTATTATTTACTCTTCTTGTTGCTATGATAAAATACTTGGCAAAAGCCACTTGAGGGAGGAAGGGCTCACTGTGGCTCACAGTCTGAGGGGACACAGTTCATCACGGCAGGAAGACATGGCAGCTACAGNGTTCTCTGTAGCGGTAGAGGAATCTNCTCACATCTGAGCAAATCAGAAAGTAGAGAAAGATGAGAGAGTGGGGTGGGCTATAAACCTCAAGGCCTGTCTGCAGTACCTTACCTCTTCCAGTCAGGCNCCACCTCCTGGAAGGTCCCGCATCCTCTCTAGACTGCACCAGCTGCTGGGCAGGAAGTTAGAACACATGAACCTGTGAGAGTACTTCACACTTACACCCTACCAGGGCCAGAGAGAGAGGGAGGAAGGCATTCCAGGGAAGGACTGTGAAATTGGCATAACTGAGTAGGAGTTTGGGGTCTAGCTAGCAAGCAGAGGGTTTGCACTGTGAGGAACAGTGAATGACAGAGAATAGAATAGATCAGAAAATGAACCCTGATTACAGGCACCATGGAGAAGCCACTGGGTCAGAGAGAGCCACGNATAGCTCTTCAGTCTTTAGTGAGAGNCACCGTGTGCCAGGTAGGAACTTGGATGCTTCACATTTTTTATTATTGTTGCTTTTTTTTCCATGCTGAGAATCAAATTCAGGCCTTGCATGTGCTAGGCACAGGCTCTACCTGTGTTCCCAGCCCTCAAATTTATTATTTTATTTGAGGTTCCTAATAGCCCCTGGTAAGTTGGTATCAGTGTCCCCAATTTACTGATGAGAACATGGAGGACTAGAGGAAGTGAATTGTAGAGTAAGCCANTGTGGAGCTAAGAGCCTGGCTCATGCAGCCCCAAAACTGTAGCATATGGCTTTAAGCTGTTCTTTCTCTGAGAACGTCTCCTACTGCCAAGCCAGGCCAGGCTCCAAAGTCGTTTTACAGAAACACCTCACACCCCACTCACTCCCCACCCCAATGCCACCCCAGGCACACTCCGGGATCAGTGCCTCTTGGACTTTTGGATATCCCATGCCAGGGGAGGTGGAGTGCCAGGCCTGTGGTCTGGTGGAAGNGAATTCACACATTTCACCTCACAGATACCAGCCCAGGAACAGGTTGAAGCACTGAGTGGAAGTGACTGACATCTGAGGAGATAAAGTTGCAGGATGTCTGTAGTCCTGTCAATGTATGGGGTTGGGGGTGGGGAGGACTCGGGAGAGTAGACAGGAAATAAGACTACCCATGAGTTGACGGTTACTGAGGTTGGATGAGGGTTCATGGGAGTCCATTACACTGTTCCTCTTAACCTCTGTGTTTGGAAAATCTCCATAATAAAAACTTAGATAACTCAGAGGACACCCCCCCAATACCCCACCCTACANCAAATAAGTCAATCTCTGCTTTCAGGCTTTGTCCTATTTAAAAATCTCCAGTAGCGGCAGCCAAGGAGAGAATCCTGCTTACACTCCATTTATACTCTAAAACCTCAAGGTGGAGTCCTGTCCAGCCTCAGTTTCCTTGTGTGGAAAATGGGGTCAAGGTTCTAACAACCCCACGGTGGTGTTGGGAAGGTTAGAGAGGCCGAAAGGCAACATGCTGGCTGTAGTCTGTAACAAATTCGAGGTCACCACCCAGGACAAGGACACTGGGTCCTTCGGCATCTCCACCAGAGGGACGCGTGTTGGATCCATTTGAATAGAGAAGGCAGCCCAGGCTTTGCCCTGTGGCCTTACCGTTGGCTTCCTGGGCTTTGCCTCAGTTTCTCCATGGAAGTCAAAGACAAGTAGAGCCTGTGCAAGAGGCTCCTGTGGAAGCTGGGCGGGGCGCACGCCTTTAATCCCAGCACTCCGGAGGTAGAGGCAGGAGGATCTATGTGAGTTCGAGGCCTGCCTGGTCTACAGAGCCAGTTCCAGGACAGCCAGGAAAAACCCTGTCTCAGACAGAAAAACAAACAAACAAAAAAACAAAAACCAAAACAACAACAACAACAAAACCAACCAACCAGACAAAAAAACCTGTGGGCTGTCTCAGGCCTGTGAAACAGGCTTCCCAAAGGACCCTGGGTCCCTCACGGTATCTAGGCTGCNTGCTTCAGGCAGGAGATGCTTGTAAAATGAAGAGCAGGCCTGACAGGAGGGACTTGCTGAAGCCTGGAGAGTGGCAGTGGGAGTTTTTCAAGAATAGGAGGGTCCTGGGAAGCCTGTACCAACCCTTTGGAGATGGGGAAGTGTGAGAGAGAGAGAGAGAGTGTGTGTGTGTGTGTGTGTGTGTGTGTACAACACGCAGAACTGGAAGCTACAAAGGGTAGAAGAGGAGCAAGGAGATGGTTCGCAGAAAGAAAGGAGTGAGGAGTGACATGGAGGGGACCCCTGAAAGCAGGAGAGGCGAAGGCAGCTTGGGGTCCTGGGATGACCACCCAGTCTGAGGCCTTTGGCCTGGCCCGGGTTCCTGGTATTTTCCCGGCTGTTGGGATCCGCAGCGCCGCCTGGTGGACACGCTGGCNGTGCAGGCTTCAGAGGCTGACGGCTGCGCAGGGGCTTTCTCCCCTGCTGCTGAGAGAGGGCTGAGAACAGGAGGAGGGACCGCTCCAGCATGCCTCCGGGAGGAGCGTACGTCTCTCCTGGGAAGCTCGAGACCTGGGCCCAACCCGCAACACATGCGGACACCCTGCATCCTTTTGCTCTGTGCAGGAGTGACTTGGCCCATCCCACATGTCAGGGAATCCTTCCTGCCCTATCCCTGAAGCGCTGGAATTCTGCTGCCTCTGCCTAACTTCTCCCGGAAGAGGGTCTCATTAAAGTTTTTAAGAGGTTTTATTTTGGTTAATAAAATGCCAAGATGGGGTATGAAGGCCCGAACGTCCCAGTTGTCTTCCCGAAGGTCCCAGGCTTGAATTCCAGGGCTGAGGAATGTTTAGGCCTTCCCTGTTTGAGCGGGTTCTGGCGGGAAAGGCGTAGTGGCCCAAGGNCCCCTGCCTAAATATGCAAGATCATGGTGGGCGAAGCTTGTGGGTTCCAGTGCCAGCGGCCTGTGGCTGGTGCTGGTGAGAGGGTAGACAGCGGCCTGGCTTTCAGATCTATGCCACCGGCCCTGGGGTGTGGGCGCTCTGGTGGCATCATCTCCTCCCCAACCTGGTNGTGGTGGAGTTTGTCCAAACACCCGAGGATGGTGAGCCATCCCGTGCTCAAGAGTTCTCGAGACGCCCAGGCCAGCCTAATGTCTCTCCTCCAGACCAGAGCGGCAGTAGGGTCGCATTGTTCCTTCTACGGCGCCAGCTCCAGTGCCAGGGTCTCAGGCTGCCAGGCTGCACCCTTCGGGGAAGCAGCAGGGAGGCTAGAGAGTCTTCACAAAGTCTGCTTCGGTAGCCTTCGGGGGCTGGCCGGGTCCGTTTTGCGTGCCACCCGGGAAAAGGTCCCGCAGCCGTTAGACTGGTACTAAGGAGGAGGATGGAAAAATCTCAAAAGCCACTAAGTCCTGAGCCCTGAGCAAACGGCAGCCGGGCCCGGGTGGCTGATCCACACAAGGCCTAAAGCAGAGGAGTGACTCTGTGCGGCACCAGAGAGAGCTGGTGCTGAGGGAAGCCAGAAGCTCGGGGAACCCAGAAAGACCTGACTCCAGGAGGACGCTCTCTGGGGGTGCGTGCTCTGGGCCGCTACTCTCTGGTCCCGGGATCCCACCAAAGAGCGACCTGGGCCCAGAGTTCCCAACAGCTTTACAGCTCCAGCCAGAGCCTCCTGGTCTCGCTGCGACCCGGGCATTCCCGATGCCGTTCTGCCCTTGCTTCTGGCTGCCGGGTGGTGAGGCTCAAGTTGGGGAGAAGGGAGAGCTCCGCAGGNATCCACACCCGGATCCTGCCTGCGCCGGTGCCCCTAGAACAGCATAGATTTGCTCCNGTGAGGCGGAGCGGGATCGCCAAAACCCTAGCTCTGAGGAGTTTAAAAGAGGCTTCCGGGTGCCTAGTCCGGGAACNCACTCCTGCAACCCTAACTGGGCTACCGCACCCANTGCGGAGCGCGATCCGACAGGGAAAACCAAAAACCAGCCTTGGTGCAGGCCTGCCACCCGCCCCGACTCCAGCAGGAAGAAGGAGCCACGGGGGGCCGGTGGGGTGGGCAGGGTGTGAAGGGGTTTAGGATAATTCAACTACCTCTAGGTCCAAATAAAGCAGAATTCACTTTGTTCCCGAGGGACAAGGAGGTCCTGCGTGCTCTCTCCAGGTCAGCAAATGCCGCCCTATCCCTGCTAGTCTATCCGGGCCGCCTGCCCCAAGCCGGGGATGCTTTCGATGTGAAGAGGGGAACAGACAGGCAGTCACGCGTCCCCCGGGGCTCTAGCCCCGCCGGGCGAGTCTCAGCCTGTTCAGCTCTCTGCACAAAACGAAACTCAAACGCCCCCACCCCCAAAAAACCTTAAAAGAGGAATTTANCAAAAACCAAAGCCTCTATTTTCCCTGCTTTCACTTTTCAAATCAGCTTCCGAGAGATTTAAATAAAAACGAAATGAGCAATTAGCCAAGGATACTATCTTTCCATACTGTGGAGTCTGTCTTGAAAAACATTTTCCCCCAAGGCCAACCATTCAGCTGGCCAGCTCTTCTGAAGCCCTAGTCTATTCAAGAAAATCGCAACAAAGCAGTAGGAAATTCAGCCAGGATCCTGGGCAGAAGGTAGCAGGGAGGTCCCGGGAACCCGCAGCGGCCGAAACCGCTTTAATAAAAGTAAAAAATTAAAAAAAAAGATAATAAGAAGTAAAACCTTTTAATACATCAAATATACGGAATTTTAATCTTTAAAGCGATACATTGTCTATTATTTTAGCACATGACGTAAACCTTGTCCCCTTCTCAGCGGGTGGACTTAAAAATTAAAAATAGTTGTGTTCCTTTTAAAGAACAAAATAAGGCAAATGAGGTTTTGGAATAGAATTGTTTTTCCTTTTTTTTGTTTTCTTNCAGAATACATACAAAAAAATACCCATTCTCTTTCGATGGTATACACCTTAAAAATAATTGCAATTTGAAATCAGAGTTGACAAATTGTGACTTATTTTGTTTCGTCTTTTTCTTTTTTTGTAACAAACATGCATGTAAATTTGAGTTTCAATCAGACATTAAATAAGAACGCACAATACAATCATAGCAATTTTAAAGTAACATTAAAGAGAAGACCCTAGTTCTGTAGCGGTTTTGTTTTTATTTATACTCTACAAGGGATGGGAGGGTTTGTTTTCCACATATTTACCCTCGAGTTTTAATTTTTTTCCCCCTCCTCCTTTTAACCTACGGAGCTCAAACTAAATAATGCACTTTTGAACCACGGGTCCGCTTGGAGCTAACATAAATAAATACCAATGTTCACCGGCGAAGTCCTNTGATGAACACTTTCTCAATTATTTTTCCTTCTTTTTCTATAAAAAGTCAAATGATTTTTTTCAACTTTATTATAAAGTTTAGGTGGCGGAGCTAATGGTGGAGGAGAAGGGTTTCCCATCCAGGCTCACTCGCTGGCCGTTGTTGGTGGATAGGTAAGATTTAGGCTTTCTTTTCCCTTCCGTAGCCCGGCTCTTCCGCTCCCGCAGGAGTCAGGAACCTCGCCCGGCTCCTGCCCCTCCCTTGGCTCCTCCCCTCCCCCAGCTTCTTTCTCTCCCTCCAAATTCCTCCGGGCNGCCCTCACTGATACCCCAGTGCTGAGGCAGTGGTCAGTCTCTGTCCGTAGAGGGCGTAGGGGGAATAGTAGGGTCCGGTGGCAGCGGGCACCGGCACTGGGGCACCGGGCGTGGGGAGCGGGCTCTTGGAATACGGGTGGTAGCGGCTGCTGAGTCCCAGTGCATGGTGGGGGCTGCGCAGCGCCAGGGTCCCCGGGCTTCCTGGTGCGCCCGACGTGGGGATGTGCATGTGACAAGCCATGGCTGCTGCGGCGGCGCTGGCGAGAGACGAAGAACTAGGGTAGCCCGACAGCAGTTTGTCTGTCCCAGGAAAGGCCGTATGGGTCCGCAAGTGGCTCAGCAGCTCTTCAGACGTGGCGAAACGCTTGTCGCACGGCCCATTAGCTGACACCCAGTTGCAGATGTGGGGAAGAGGGTCGTTAGGGAGCATGAAACCATAGGGGTAGAGGGGGTGGCCGGCCAGGGAGGGTGGCGTGGCGCCCGCAGCGGCGGCAGCGGTCAGCGAGGAGTGCACACCGTGCAGTGGGTGCGTAGGGTACACCAGTGGGTATCCCGATTTCAGCGCTGCCGCTGCAGCGGCCGGATCGTGCGCGCACGAGGCGCTGGCGGCCGCAGCTCCGGCCAGGTGGCTGGCGCAGTGGTAGCTGAGGCAGTATGGGTCCCGGCACAAACTGGCTGTCATCACGGACGGCGGCGACGCCCCGGCCAGGGGACTCGAACCGGCTGGCTTACTGCAGCCAAGAGAGCCGGCTGCGGCCGCCGCCAGCTGAGCCCCTACCAAGCTGCCAGGCTTGGTGGGGTCGAGCGCCACGCCGTGTGGCAGGAACTGGGGCGGGTAGCCAGCGTAGGCCCCAGCCAGGCTGCCTGGGTAGGTCATGCCCGCGGGGGGTAGAGGGAACACTGTCTGGCCGGGTTTGTAGGGAGACACGGGAGCCACCAGCCCGGAGCCCAACACCGACGACGAGGTGGGCGCGCTGGGGCCAGAACCGGAGCTAGAGCCAGAAGAGCCGCCGCAGTCTGAGCCTAGAGTCTTGCCCCCTGGACCCCCGTCCGAGTGCTGGTTCACATCCACGTTAATTCCGCCGCCGCAGCTAATCCGCCCGTGTGCCAGCCCTGCAGGTACCCCGTCCGCCGAGGAGCCCCCGGCGCCCTTGCTGCTACCACCGCCGCCAGTTTCCGGATCTTTCTTGTCGTCCTTGCCCTCCGGGCCGCCCCCGGCCGTGGGCAGCATGCCTCCTGGCGAACAGGCCGAGGCGCTGGAGCTGGGACTGCCTGTCCTG
>LZPO01097120.1:390606-407987 GCA_001675575.1 Neotoma lepida
ACATCTCCCAGGCACAACGGAGACTGCGCAAGACGTGGGGGACACAAATGACCCGGCCCCCAAGCTGGAGGGCTTCAGTCCCGCCCCTTCTATCTGCCCAGCTCAAGCACCACTCTGGGGCTCCGCATTCTCTCTTCTCACCGCTGTCCGATCAATACAGTCTCACAGTCGACAGAGCGCTTGCCTGGCATACATGTAACTTTAGAAGGCCTGAGCTCAGTCCCCAGCACTCCCCCCGAGTCAGGCTTGCCCGGGAGGCGCCCACACCTGCGCCCACACTTTACCTGTGCGGTTCCCAGCGGCGCCAGCGGCGGCGCGGATAACCGAGAAAGGGTGGGGAGGGCGGGAAAGTAGGAGGGACAGGGAGCAGCCAGTTGCGCCGACCCAGGATTGTCTCTCTGCATCCGAAGCAAGGGCTCCGGTTTAAGTCGTTCGCGGAGCCGAATTGCGCTGCAGAGATCAGGCCGGAGGATCCGCGAGGGTGAAGCCGCCTGCAGAAGAAGGGGCGGGCCCAGCAGCACTTCCGCTGGGGTGGGGCTGCGGGCCGAAGCGAAGCCCTGCCCCCTGCCGCGTCGACCCGCCCCTTACTCCAGCCTAGGTCCCCAAAGCTCCTGGAGAGTTTTTCAGTCCTAGCCCAAGGCCTGGCCTAAGTCCTGACAACACCGGAGGGCAGTGATAGCCTCCCTTTCCCCACCTGCGCTCACTTTCGTTTTAAATCGTGAAAGCAGAAGGGCCTAAGCATCAGGAGCCTAGGTCCCAGGTCGCACTTTGGTCCTTTGGTGAACTTACCTGGTCCAGAGGCCTTAAACTTAGTCTGGAATTCAACCATATGTCCCTTGGAACAGGTGGGTCTGAAAGACCTCACCTTCCAGCAGGAACGAAACTTCTTTTTCCACATTAACTACTTTTACATCAACTGCATGTCATTTAATACATCCACATTTCATTTAAAGGAAGTGAATCTTCATGTATAATCAATTAGCCAAATTACCTAAGGGTAAATAGTAGCTGGATATGCCGTGGATGGGGAAACATAACTAAGATGAAAAACAAGGAACAAAAACGCTAACACTTTCTGATAGAGATTGCTTTGTGCCAGCNCTATCAAAGAATTTTTGTGTGAATTAAGCCCTCAAAGCAACTCTCCGAGGTAGGTGCCATGGACGTCCTGTTTTATAGACAGATTGAGTACGGAGAGGAGTAGGCCTTGTCTTCATCCGCTGCGTTCATCTCATTGCATCCATCTCTTCCCATCCTGGGGACTCCAATGGCCGCAGTCAAATCTTCTGAGGTCTGGGATGTTCGTCCTGTTAGTCATACCCATTTGGAGTTGGGGTCAGTGCTGAGCCAAGGAATTGTACAGAGATGTGGAGAGGTGTTGGTGGGGTGGTCTCAGCTACCAGCTTTCTGGAAAAGCTGACCATTGAGCATCCCGGTTTCTCTCCTGAAGTCCCAATCCGGGAGGGCCAGAGAGCTCTTTCTGTGACAAAACAACCAACCAAACAAAAATCCAGGGGCTGGGGACACACAGTTGATAGAGTGCTTGTTTGGCATGCATGAAACAGACAGCCTGAGCTCAGTCCCCAGCACTCACCACATAAAAAGTAGATGTGGTGGTCTATTCCTGCAATCACTGTATCTGGAGGTGGAGGCAGCCTGCACTGTACAGTGAGTTCCAGGTCAGCCTGAATGAGACTCTGTACAAAGGACAACAAAACTAAGCAACAATAATATATATATATAAAAAAAACCCCAAATAACAGCAGCAACAACAAAAAACCAAAAAACTGTGTGTCTGGAAGTTGAGCACACCCTGGGGCTTGTTTCTCTTTTGCTTTGCGAGTGTGTGTGTGTGTGTGTGTGTGTGTGTGTGTGTGTTCCAGTTGTTCTTAGCAGCACATGGGTCTGCATCCCCTGGCTGGCCTGTCTTTCTTGGTCTTTGCCTCTTGCTCCTACTCATCCTGGACTCCCACTATCCCTGGCTTCCCTTTGGTTGCTCAAATAAGCCAGGCTACTTCCCACCTCCAGGGGTTTGCTGATGCCCTTGGTCCTCTCCACCTGGCTCTCTCCTCTTTTCCCTAGATCTTCAAGTGCACATCACTCTTCATGCACACTCCCACCTCCTGTAACTCTCAGCTGTAACAGGATGGACTGTTGAGGATTTGTTTTCTTCCCACAATGGTAAACTCCAACGAGCAGAGCCTGGAGCTGTTTCTTCCAAGGAATGAATGAAGATAAATAAAAATATAATCAACCGTGCTGAATGAATGGATAATGATGTCTCAGGTTCACTGCACTTTGTGGGGGGCTCCATTAAGTGTTCTCACATCCCGAGATATTCTCCATTTAGAGAGGGAAATAACACAAATCTCATGAAAAATATGACTATGTTGAGTCCTTATATTGTAAATGCCAATTAAAAGGATGCTGGAGGGGGGCTGGAGAGATGGNTCAGTGGTTAAGAGCACTGGCTGCTCTTCCAGAGGACCTGGGTTCAATTCTCAGCAACCACATGGTGGCTACTGTCTGTAACTCCAATTCCAGGGGCTAGGACACCTTCACACCAATGCACATAAAATCAATAAGTTAAATAAATAAATAAATAAATAAATAAATAAATAAATAAATAAATAAAAAGAGGATGCTGCAGGAGTTAGAGAAGAGTAGCATCTTCCTTGGGCTTTCAGAGTGGAAGATGTGCAGCTTGATGGGATGGTTCTGCCCATGACCACTCCTCCCAGTGTCCCGGCATATATACACATCAAGGTTCTAAGACCGCTGGAAAAGCTGCCCACAGCCCAGCCTGGTGGCCCCCTTTCTTTTGGCCTCTTCACAGATTATGGCAATCTCTGTTCAGTCTTTTCTGTCTTCAGACTGAGCTGCCACGATAGCCGGCTCATTGTTCTGCCTGTCCTCATGCTCCCTAATCCGTCTGTCACACCTGCCTGGTTAATTTTCCTGATTACATCATTCCCTGGCTCAGAAACCCTCAGTGGCTCCCCATTGTCCCTTAACTCCCTTAACTCTTAAAAAAAATACGGTTTCAGACCACTTAGAGAAAGCTTCAAGTTGCACACCAAAGTTATGTATGTTCATGTCAGTCAAATACTCAAAGACACAAAAAGAAAAAAACTGATTCCCCCTCCCTCACCCAGTTCCCACTCAGTCTCCTGAGGTACCTAGTGTGAGCTGGGTTTGAATATACCTTTTTTTGTCAGGTTCTGGGGATCAAGCTCAGAGGCCTGGAGCGTTCTATCAAGTACTTTACCCCCGAGTTATAGCCCCAGCCATTACTTAAATAAGAAAAAAAAATCCATTTATCTGTTTTGCATGTGTGTGTGTGTCTGTGTATACACACATGCGTGCACATGCCACAGCACCTATATGGAGGTCAGAGGACAACTTTTAGCAATAAATTCTTCCTTTCCATCATGTGAGTTCTGGTGATTGAGCCCAGGTTGCCAGGCAGGAGGAACTTTACCCACTGAGCCAGCTCACTGTCCACCCCTGCTCCCTATTACTTTCTCTGAGACATGGTTTCCCTATATAACTGAGACTGGCTTCCAGTTCATGTTCCTTTGGCTCAGCCTCCCTAGAGCTGGCGTTTGATACCACAGCTGACAGCTTCTATCTTCTCTGCCATGCTCACCCATGTCTGTAGGGTTGTTGTTCCATTGCTGATTTACAAAAAAGATATCTTTAGGGCATCTCTGCAATTTTCTCACTCTTTCATGATAATAAATAGGCTATAGATATACAGCTAACCTGTTTTTAAACTTCGTGTGTGTGTGTGTGTGTGTGTGTGTGTGTGTGTGTGTGTTATTTAACCATTCAACTATTAGTGGGCAAGTGGGTTGCTACTATGTTTCTTTAATTAATAAAATTTTGTGCCTATATTTTTTCAACTGATGATTTTATTTCTATAAGATAGCTTAACAAATTACAATAGTCTACATAATAGCCAAATTGAATTACTTTGTCCTCTCTACATGCCCTGTATTTTTCTTTTCTTTTCCCTCCTTCTTTTCTTCCTTCCATCCTTCTTTTCTTTTATTTCTCAAGACAGGGTTTCTCTGTGTAGCCCTGGCTGTCCTGGAACTCACTGTGAGGACAGGCTGGCCTCGAACTCAGAGATCCGCCTGCCTCTGCCTCCTGAGTGCTGGAATTGAAGGTGTGTGACAACCACCACCCAGTCCCTGTATTTTTCTACTTCTGTCTCCTCGTCTTGAAAAAGCCCTTGTCCCCATGCTCAACCAACTTCTAATCCTTCCAGGACCAAATCTGACACTAGCTATGCTGTCCCTGCCTCATTGCTTCTCACTTCAACACTACAATGTGTCAGGCCCAGGAAGTGGGTTAAGATCAGTGTAGACCAGTCATAACTATCCTGTCTTCTTTCCCAACCACCCTTATAGCTTGGGATGGTCATGAGACTGGGTGGCCAAGTGGGACAGGAATGCTGGGAAATTCTCTTGTGTCATCATCAAAAGGGATTGTTGCAAATGGTTCAGCATTTCCTCCACTTCCTCTTCTCTCTTCTCCCATGAACTTGAACCAAACATCTAGAGCTGTAGCCACTGTCTTATGACCACAAGGAAAAGTCTAAGTGTACTACAAAGAGAGCCTCAGTCTTGCTGTCACTGGGACATGGCGCCATCTTCAGAATTTCCCCCTTGTCAAAACCTTCCTTAAGGGNGGAAAGTCTCAATTTAAGTCAGTAAAATTACAGGTTTTCGTATTCTCAGCCNANTATCTTGTCAACCTTCCCATTTAGCAAGGCTCTCCAGTGGTGTTATGCCATGGGGGGACCAGCACAGCGACCAAAACAAGTGTTTGAAACCTATTTTAGAGACTTTCCTTCATGAGTGGGGTTTAGAAGAAAAATGTCTCCTATGGTCCCAGCGTTTGAATGCTTGGTCCCCTGTCAGTAGTGCTGTTTGGGGAGGCTTAAAGAGGTATGGCCTTGCTGGAGGAAGTGTGTCACTGAAGGCAGGCTTTGGGAGTTTAAAGATTCAAGCCATTCCCAGTTGGTTCAAACTGTGGGCTCTCAGCTTGCTACTTCAGCCACCGTGCCTGCTGCTCCCCCACCCTCTGGAACCACACGCCCCAAATCAACCATTCTTTCTATAAATTGCCCTGGTCATGGTGTTTATCACAGCAATAGAAAAATAACTAATACAGATGGATTTTGAAATAGCCTCAGAAACAGGCAAACATTCCTATGAGATGACTTTGGTGTTTTAGAATAGTTGAGTGTGGAAAACCTTTAATCCAAGGCATTACAGTAAACTAGTTAGTTCATTATGGACATTGCTGTCTCTCTCCTTTTGATTTCAAGCGTCTGAAACCCTTTCCTCTTTGGTGGAAAGCAGTGCCTGCTTCTAACTACTGATGCTGAAGGGGCTACATCTTTCTTCTTCTTGCCCTGGCTTAGGCCCCATCAATAAGATTCTTTACTTGGGTCTCTGATTCCAAAANGGGGAACAGAGGATGAAGAATCACTTGGAAACCCTTGTCGGAAGCACTGAGCCTACAACAATGACCGTGGTGACTGCATGGGGAGGCAGAGTGGAGAGGACAGTTGCTGCCATCCATGTAATAATGATGGCTGCTCAGGCAGTGGCCTAACTGGTCTTGTGCAGTAGCATGGCCAGCTCCATCTCCAGTTGCATCCATTGCCAGATCCT
This sequence comes from Neotoma lepida, assembly GCA_001675575.1. NCBI lineage: Eukaryota > Metazoa > Chordata > Mammalia > Rodentia > Cricetidae > Neotoma > Neotoma lepida. The sequence continues at coordinate 396,294 of LZPO01097120.1, forward strand.
GCCCGTGTCCCCAGGTGGGTTGTTGCTGGTCTTCTCTCTGGTCCCATGATCTTCCTGATATCTTGATAGTTGTTTCCTCCTCTTCCTCCTCCTCCTCCTCCTCCTCCTCCTCCTCCTCCTCCTCCTCCTCTTCTTCTTCTTCTTCTTCCTCCTCCTCCTCCTCATTCTTTCCTTGAACTGTTCAAAGTTAGTCTCTGTCACAACCAACAACGTCAACTGATTCGTCACAGTCTGGCTNACCGGGTGCCTTCTAAACATGCCTGATGGTGATTATTTCTAGATTATGCTGTGGGCTCCATCAAGCAGCCTCCAACCTAGCTAGGCGATGACTTCAAGTGAAAGACATGTTATGTTCAGCTCGGGTTCTGCCGAGCTGAGTGAGGGAATCAAACTGAATGGTTTTATTGCATTTGAATATCCATGGTATCTCAGGCACTACTTGGGGTAGCTTCAGGACACTGCCTTTTCTACATCTTACCAAAGCCAGGCATGGAGAGAATTCTTATCCCCACTTTCTTTGCAAATATACACATGTCTCTCCTTTACTTCCATCTCTCCCTGGATGGCACACAATATGTCTGATTACTGTTTCTGAGCGTCAAAGTACACTGCCAAGATCAACCCTGATTCTTTCCAACAAAGCTTAAGAGCTTAACTACCTCAGGGTGCACATGAAGTGTTGGTGGAATGTTCCCTCCTGTAGATCCTGCTCTGGGCCCAGCACCCCTCCCTGCCTCCACATGAGCTCATCATGAGTGTCAGCCTGTGACAAGCTCTGGGTCCAATGCTTGGATCCAAAAGATAGCACCGTTATGACTTCATTTACTACGTGTGTGGCCAGGTGAGGGTTTTGAACTCGGAACTTTGCATTTCCTCCGCTGCAAAACAGAAGTAATAATGGTCCCTGCTTCATACAGCCAGTGGGGGAATTAGAAAGAGAGTGCTGTGCCTGGCATGCTTGGCATGTGGAAAGTGCGTGTGGCAGCCATTGCTGTGATCATCTGCCTGGTCTTTCTGACCTCTGAACTCTTGGAGTCCTGTCTGCCTTTTATCTGGCTCTTAATTCTCTACTAATTGATGGTAACTTTTATTAGCTATTTAAATACTCCTAGTTTAACTTTGGGCTTGTGTGTGTGTGGTGTTCAACTTCCCAATTAGATCTGGAACTCCTCTAGGCTTGAGCCAGATGCGTTCTTTATAGTCTTAAAACTGACTAGCTAAGTAGAAAGCAAGCACTAATTAATGAACACTTCTTAAAATGAGTCATAAAATATCCAACAACCACGTAGTCCTTTCACAATTAGTGTCTCCCTTAATCCCTTAATCCTCACCACAATCCTTTCAGGCATATACTGTTATACCCACTTTGCAGATAAGGAAACTGAGGTTTCCAGGGTAAAATCACTTGCCCTTTATAGTNTCCAAACAACCCCCTTTCAGGAATTCTCAAAAGGCTCCCTTCTTGAACTCCATGCACTTTCTCTTCTAGGCCAGTCAGCAGCCCTGCCAGCCCTGATCTTTGTCCATGGGTCCATGGGGAGGGATGGTGGTGATAGCGGAGTCAGTTTGAAAAGCTGGTTATGAAAGAGGGAGCGCATGCGCACACATATGCAGTCCCTGTCACCTCTACAGCACACTGACAGAGCGTCTGTGGGACCACTGATCCTCTCTGGGATAGGGTTATTGGTGACTCTAACATTCTTGCTTTACCCACAGTTTCTGCTACAAACACGCATGGTCTCTAAGAGTAGGGAGCTAAACATGTGACTTTGGTCCATTTACTTATTTAAAAGAAATGAAGATAGAGACCTAGTTGCAGCTTGATGAAAAAAATGTGGCCTGCCCACCCTATTGGAAACAATTCTTTTCTTTTCCTCCCCCTACCCCTTGCTTTCAGCCAGGTGGGAAGAGCCCCTTCCCTGGAACTTATTAGTCACAGGTTTGAAATGCTGGGGTGGGTTGGAGAGGGAAAAGTGATGGGTGTGGGGTGGGAATTTGGGGAGTCTTTTATTCCCTGCATCTCAAAGGCTGTCAGGCTGTTGAGGGGTGGAAATGACTGGTAATTAGTGAACCTTCCCTGCTGCACACACTAAAGACACTTCACAGTCTCTGTGACCTCTGCGCCCGGTGAGGCTTTGTTATGTAGATATTCTTAATTGGGTGAATCACGTACTGCAAACAGCCTAGGCAAGAGCATTGTGGGCTATGCTTCTGTGAGGCTTCAAACCAGGGCTCCAGCATCTGCATGGAGGTAGGGTGTGAGAGTTGTTGGCATTGGCATCCAAGGCCCCTGTGTGACTTAGTATGCCTCGNGCATCTTTAGTGTGGAGAATGGCATCCTATGGCCTCCTCTTCTCTCTCCTCGCCTTCTTCCCAGCTTATTAATCACCTGTTCTGGGCAGGTGACCAATAGATTTCAAAAGGATTTCCTACATTCAAGGGCTGACCACCTCACTGGGAAGCCAGGAGTAGACATGGTTGGGCAGACCAGCACAGAACGGCAGGCATCAATGCGAAAGGGGCTGACAGGGAGTTTCAGACCCCGGAGAAGTCCCTGACAGCTGGTCCATAGGGGAAAACTTGTTCATGGGGTGAGGAGGACTTGGGAGGGCCTCTCATGACAGTAAGTCCCAGAACATGGAGACATCCTGGNGTCACTGTCACACCCAGAGTTGTGAGCCCAGCAACCTGACCTTGGCTTACTTATCAGAGGAACACAGTGCAGTGTGGGAGTGACCCACAGAGTCCCATCTTCTGCTTCTCCCAGAGGAGGGCACAATGAAATGAGACATAAAACTTATTGTGTTCCAAGCAGGACTCATCACTCCACCCCTATCTGGTACTTTGGTGAGTGACACCATAGTGACTCCTCCAACCTCTGCCCCTGAGAGTCAAACAATAGGCTGCCATGTCTGCAGACATCCCCCTCACCACTCTTCATGGGAGGTAGGGTGTGCTCTGAGAGCCTGTGAGGACACTTCCTTGACCCCTCTCCCATCTAAACATCCTCAACAAACTGATGGTTCTGAAGCACAAATGTCGTCATCCCTGCCCCCACATTGTCCTCTAGGCTAGGCCCACACAGCTCTCTCCATCAGGCCCCTGCCTACCTCTTTTTCTGTGCACATTGTCAAGGCCAACAGTGACTCCACGTTGTTCATTTCTATGTTCATTCTTAGTCCTGACTTCTCTTGGTCTTGAGTGCCCCAGACATAGCTGATCCTTCCCTTTTTCTTCCTCACTGTCGAAAATGACAACTTTATGAAAAATTTAAGACAGTGAAATCCCTGTGTCCACCCAGAGTCATCCGGTGTCATTGCCATGTTCTCTGTCATCTTTTGCTCTGAACTATCTTAAAGTTGCATGTATTTTGCTGTTTATCCCTAACTTCTTCNTCTTGCATCTTCCAGGTCAATGGGTAGTTTCTTATAAAACCATGGTGCAATCGGCACAAGTAGGAAAAATCAATGTTAATTCAGTATCATCAATCGTATCTTCAATCAGTTCAGAGTTAAATGTTCCCAGTTGCCTCTGAAATGCTCCTGTAAGCTTTTCTCTCCAGTTCCAGTGCCCAGTCATGGATCAGGCATTGTACTTGATTTCTCCTCTCTCCAGGGTCTCATAGCCCAGGCTGATGTGGAACTCACTATGTAGCCCAGGCTATCCTCAACTTATGATATTCTAGTTTCAGCTTCCTAAGAGTTGGGTTTACAGACGTGAGCCACCATGCCTGGTAAGAAGTTGTCGTATCTCTTTAGCTCATTTTCTCTCCCAGATTCTTCCATCCCATCCCCACCTCATTCACACTTTTACAGCCTACTCCAGATAGATTGTAAAATATTCTGCTTTCTGTGTTTGTTTTCCTCATTGAACATTTTGGCAGGAACAGTGTGCAAGGCCTGTATGTGAACACTGCTCATCTGATCACACCAGAATCCACGATGCCAGGCCATTGGAGATGCTACATGTTGATTGGAGTAGTGACTGAGAGGTCTGTCCACTATCAAGATGTCCCTCCCCTTGTAACTTATCTGTCAGGTGATACTCAATGCCCCATCCATATAGGGCTTCTGCCAACCCCCAAGACCCTTGGTTGTACTGGCAATGACATGAGGAATCTTCTCCTTTTTGGTCCTTTATTGACTTAGAATCTCAACTTACTTTTGGCCTTCTCTTACCTCTTTTGTTGCCCCCCAGGCTTGTGGTGATTATATTATGTCCCCCAAAATATTGTGTACCCTAATAAAACTTATCTGGGGTCAGAGAACAGAACAGCCACTAGATTAAACATAGAGGTTAGGCAGTGGTAGCACATGCCTTTAATCCTAGCATTCCCGAGGCAGAGATCCATCCAGATCTCTGTGAGTTCAAGGCCACACTGGAAACAGCCAGGCNTGGTGGNANACACCTTTAATTCCAGCACCTGAGATCTCATGTCTTTGCTTGAGAAAGACACATGCCTTTAATCCNAGAAAGTAGTGGCAGGAAGCAGAAAGGTATATAAGGTGTGGAAACCAGAAGCTAGAGNNCCTCTTAAGCTTTCAGGCTTTGAGCAGCAGTTGAGCTGAGATTCATTTGGGTGANGACTCAGAAGCCTGCAGTCTGAGGAAACAAGATCAGCTGAGGAGTTGGCAAGGTGAGGTTGGCTGTGGCTTGTTCTGTCTCTCTGATCATTCAGAATTTACCTCAATACCTGGCCTGGTGTTTTCAATTAATAAGACTGTTTAAGATTCTCNCTACACAGGCTCTGTAGGGTTCCCCCAGTCCTCCTTGACTTCCAGCTCTTGGTGTGCACTGGAGCCCAGACTTCACATTTCCCTGCTCCTCTTTTTGGGTTTTATATGCCAAATAAAGTTGAGGCCACTCATATTTCTAAGTCTAGTCCAGGTCCATCTCCCAAACTCCATGGTAATCTCCAACCCCCAGTTTTGCCTTTCCACTTAAAGTCTCAAAGTCATCTCAAATATGTCATGACCCAAAATAATATTACGGCCCCCTCTCCCTGCCCAACAGTGTTCCTCCAGCTCAATGTGACTGTCCAACCCTGCCAGTTGCTTAGCCCCAAATCTTGAAGTCACCCTTAACTCCCATGTTTCTTATACTTTTCCTGTCCAAGTCATCAGCAAATTCAGTTGATATATCTTTAAAGGTGTCCTGGGGATGTACACTGACTGTCCACAGGATTCCTGTGATAGCCTACTGTTTGGTCCCCCTGCTTCTGTCCTTCTCTCTCCATGGTTACTGTTAGCACAGCAGCCAAAGCAATCTTCAGAAAATGTGAGTGAGTCAGATCATGTCCATCTACTGCTCAGGGCTCCTCGGCTCAGCGGAAGCAGAATCCTAGTGCTGAGATCAGTCTTTCTGGTCCTCCACCAGCAGTGCCCAGTTTACCCCACTATATGACTTTATTTACCATTGTTTTAGTTTTCACTTACTTCAGCCACTCTGATGTCTCCCAAACTCTTCAGGCATCCTGCTGCCTCAAGGTCTTTGCTTCTACCACTCCTGTCACTGGGAACACCCCACCCCAGGTATCCACATACTTCCTGCAGTATCCACTCCAATCCCTCATTTTCAATGGGACCTTTCCTGGTCATCTCATTTTATGTCTCCCTGCACTTTTGTCCCACACATGCTCTATTATTTTCCAGAACACTCGTCACCACATGACACTGTGCTTATTACTTACTGAAAATAAGCTCTGCAAGGTTAGAAGTCCATCACCAGGGCTTAAGTTAATGTCAGGCATGTAGTAGGCAATATATATTATAGAAATATTAAAAAGAAATATATGTTTTAAATATTTGAAAGAACGTGTGTGTGTGTGTGTGTGTGTGTGTGTGTGTGTGTGTGTGTGTGTGTGTGTAACATTCTCATGCAGCCTAGGCTAGCTGAGGCTGGTCCTGAACCTCATACCTTCACCTCTCTGTGCTGGGGCTGCAAATGTATGCTACCATACACTACTTCAAATCTTACTATTTTTTTAAATTATCTTTTGAAGTGTTACTCAGGCTTGGCTTACATTCCCATTCTTAAATCATCAGCATCATGAATTACTGGGTCCACAGGAACACGCCATTGAGCCTGGCTATTAAATATTTTTTGAATGAATGAATTGATTGACTGTCTAGTACCTCACCATAAACTATAAACACTCTTGGTTCTAATTAAGTAGTGAGAGTCTAACACGTCCACATTCTGTACTGGATGCTAGTAGCCAATGCAGTGAGAGGGACATCCTTGGTGTACTTAGGACTGGAACTCAAGATTGAGAGCTGTCTTAGTTAGGGTTTCTATTGCTGCAACAAAACACTATGACCAAAAGCAAGTTGGGTTTATTTGGCTTATACTTCAGCATTGCTATTCATCACTGAAGAAAGTCAGGACAGCAACTCAAACAGGACAGGATCCCAGAAGCAGGAGCTGATGCAGAGGCCATGAGGGGAGCTGCTTACTGGCTTACTCCCCATGGCTTGCTCAGCCTGTTTTCTTATAGAACTCAGGACAAGCAGCCCAGGGATGGCACCACCCACAATGGGCTGGGCCCTCCCCCATTGATCACTGAATGAGGAAATGCCTTACAGCTGGATCTCACTGAGGTATTTCCTTAGCTGAGACTCCTTCCTCTGATGACTCTAGCTTGTGTCAAGTTGACACACAAAACCAGCCAGTACAAGAGTGTAGCCATTAGATAGGAAACAGGGACTTGAGGCTGGTGTGGCTCATAATCCTCACCCTTTTGTGTATGTCTGTGCTGTGATGTGTTTGTGAGAGTCTGTGGTGCAGCCATGTGTAAGGACTGACATGTCAGTATTTCCCTTCTCAAGCATACCCCAGGCCCTCCACAGGACTATAGATGCTCTGTATTCCCCACCTCAGCTTCAGCTCTGGGGTCTCCAGGCCTCAGCCCACCTATGCTTTGGAAGCAAGAAGTACATCAAAACCTGATGTCACTGTGCAAGCTTCTCTTCTGTTTAGAAACTTTATTATGTTGTATATGTGTGCGTGTGTCACAGCCCTTGGGGGAGTCAATTCCCTCATTCTACTGTGTGGGTCCCAGGGACTGAACTCAGGTCATCAGGCTTGGGGGCAAGCACCCTTACCCACTGAACTATTTTGTCAGCTCTAGGCTTCTCTTCCTGTTGGCTAGGGTGAAGTTTTGCTCTATGAAGCGCTTCAGCTCCAGCTCATCACTTGTAATCATTAATTTTGTTAACTCGACAAGCTCTAGAATCACTTAGAAGACAAATCTTTAGGCTTGTGAGGAATTTTCTAGGTTAGGTTAGTTGAAATGCAAGGATCCATTCTAAATGTGGACAGCACTCATCTATGAGCTGAGGTCCTGGACTAAATATAAAGAAGAAAGTGACCTGAGTACCAGGCATTCATCTCTCTCTGCTTCCTGACCATGGACACAATGTGACTAGCTCCCTCTTGTCCCTGCCACCGTGCCTTTCCTGCAGTGATGGACGGACCCCTCCAACTGTGAGACAGGATACATCTTTGCTTCCTTGAGTTGNTTTGGTCAGGCATCTTGTCATAGCCATGATACAGGTAACTAACATACCACTCAGGCCTAAGTAGTGACAGCAAGGGGTCAGGCGCAGCTTTGTGCTTGCCAGTCCTTCTGGCTGGGAGGCCTTTCCTCTAGGCCTTTCTGTGGCAGGCCCCATGTCAAGGTTCTGATTCCAGCTAAAATACTTATTTATCCCTTGGGAGAGCCTTTTCAGGACATCCCACGGTTGCCCGAGGGCTATGCTGTTGGAATATCACAAAAGCCACTGTCAGAGACAGTGAGTAAAACTCAAGTCCAAGCCAGGTGTCACAGGAGAAAAGCTGGCTATCAGACCCATGGACACAGTGCCTACCCAGCTCCCCCACCTTCCATACTCTCCATGGTACTTTCATCTTCATAGCCTACAACAGTGTATCTGGAAGGATGCACTTCACATACTCAAAATCATATTCTGAGCCTCCTTGGTACCTGTCTCTCCCTGCCATAACCTAAGCCTCACAGGTGTCAGGGACGATATCTAACTTGTTTCCACTTGTACCCCAGGACCCCACACATAGTAAGCACTTCATAATATCTACCAATCAATGTTTTCTTTATTTTGGAGAGATATGTACATTTGCATCTTTCTTCATGTCTGTCAGCATTCCGATACTATAACACATTCCAGAGACAGTAACTTATAAAGATAAAAGGTTCCTTTTGGTACCTGGTTTTACAGGTTTCAATCCATGCCTGACCAGCCTTTCGGCCTTTGCCACTGTTGGTGATGCATCTTATCACGGCTGGAGAACTTCCCATTAGGCCTCACCTCTTAAAGTCTCCACCATCTCCCACTCGTGCTGTGTGAGTCACCAAGCTTTAACATGCANGCCTTGCAGGGCACCCCAGATCCGAGAGGTGGCATAATCTTATTAATCAAAAGATCCTGGACTGGGCTGGGGCTCAGTTGCTAGAGCCCTTCTCTGGCATGCTCGAAGCCCTGAGTTGACTCCTATATTAAATGTACCCAGAGTGAGGTTTCATTTTGTTACTCCCAGGAGGATCAGGAGCTCCAGGTCATCCCTAGCTACACAACACAGTTAGAGACCAGCTACAAAAGACCTTGTCTAGAAGATAGAAAAACCAACACACACACACACACACACACACACACACACACACACACACACACACACACAGCCTAAGTTTTGTTTGCACTTGAGGAAAGTTCAGCTCCATCTTTATCATGGGTTCCCAGCTAGTTAGTAACAAAGGTGGACATCACACCCAGGCCAGGGTGTGACCGCAAGGCCACACCAGATCCTCATTTGTTCTCAAACTCTGGAGCTAGTGGTTTCAGGTGGGTAGGTGCTCACAGCTTCATGGTCTGAAAAAGTAGTAAGAGACTTGGAATTAATATCAGAAAAATCCTTCCAGAACTCTTGTGGGTCCATTCTTATTATTGCTTTCCATGTATTCTAAAACAATCCTTGTAAATAATTATGAAAATAAATCTCAGGGACAATTATTTTATTTCCAGGAATACACTTGTTCCCCATCATCTCTTTAGAGGCAGGACAAATCGGAGCTCTGGGTAAGTGAATACAATTTGCAACTAGGCAAGATAAGTAGAGAGAAAATGAATATGTATCCCTCGGAGCTCTAAAAGGAGAGGGAGAACATTAATAGCCATTTCTTTGCAGATAGAACTTTGAAAATGTTATTTCTGATCCATCAGCGTGGGGCCCTGGGTGAGGAAAATGGCTTCAACATGACAAGAAGCAGTTAGATGTGAGATGGCACCTTCAAGTCCTCCTCCCGGCCTCCTCAGCCTGACCAGTGGGATGCAGGAGTCCTGTTTCTTAGTCGTGATGGGATCAGCTGTTCCTTTGCTGGTTATGCTGTGCAAGTCTCTCTATTCTCCAGGCTTTGGCTTTTGTCAGTGAGCAGTTGAAGTAGATTTATATCCCCCCAACTTCCTTCTTTCCTTTCACATTCCTCTCCAAGATGGCTTGGAATTCACTATGTAGCCCAGACTAGCCTTGGAATCATGGCGATCCTGATGACTCAGCCTCCCAAGATGAATGCTGGGAATACAGGTGTGAGCCACCAGGCACCACTTTGGAGCAGCTGATTTCCAAAGTTTTGGACGTTTGCAAATCCTAATTGCTGGAGGCGGAAGGGCAACCTGCTGGCTGAACTTACNCCCAAGTTCTATGAATTTAACTGAGGGTCTGAGGAGTCCTTCCTCAACTTCTAAACCATAAAACCTCTGTAAGTCAAGTTGGGGTTCNGGAAAGGCACCTTCTCACTGGANATAAGACAGTTGGGCTGGGTTTTCTTGTCTTTGTTCTCCTTTCCTCGCCAAAGTCTAGCATGAGCCTCNTTCTTTCGAGGCACTGATGACTCACCTCCTAAACCGCAGAGACTTAGAGTAACCAGGCAAGGGGCCTGAGGTGAGGTTCTCAGCGCTGTTCTCGGGACCCGTGAAGGCAATGCTGAAAGAACAGCAGACAGTGCCGCACCAGTGGCCCACTCTCTCTCCTGCTCCTTCCACAGCANCCTCTGTTTCTTATGTCTTCTTAGTTTATTTTGGGACTGGGCTCTCACTATGTAGCCCTGGCTAGCCCAGAACTTACTATGTGGACTAGGCTAGCCTCGAGCTCACAGAGATCTGCCTCCCCTTCCCTTCCTAGAGCTGAGATTAAATGCATGTACCACCATGTTCAGCTCCTTTCCTATTTTTAACTGCAAAAGCAGTACATCCATGCACAAATATCACAGGAGAAGGGCAGAAGCCCCCTTTCACCTCACCTTCCCCAAACTCCCTTCCCTTCTCCCTGCTGTTTGCATTTCAGTGGGAAAACAACTACCTAACACTCTTGGATTTTGAGATAGGGTCTTACCATGTAACCCCGGCTAACTTTTGTGATCTCACTGCTACTACAGCCTCGGAGTGCCAAAATACAGATTTTTATCAAGTCTGGCTCCCACAAAACTTCTTAAGAACCAGGGCTCAGGAGACAGTTCGGAGGGGAAATTGCCTACCAAGCAAACTGGAAGACCTGAATTTGGATTCCCAGCACCCACATTGTACTGGCTGGTGTTGCATGTCAACTCGACACAAGCTAGAGTCACCAAAGAGGAAGGAGCCTCAGCTGAGGAAATGCCTCCATGAGATCCAGCTGTAAGGCATTGTCTTAATTAGTGATTGATATGGGAGGGCCCAGCGGGTGGTGGGTGGTGCTGTCCTTGGGCTCTTGGTCCTGGGTTCTATAAGAAGGTGGGCTGAGCAGGCCAGGGGAAGCAAGCCAGTAAGCANCTCCCCTCCATGGCTTCTGCATTAGCNCATCCGGAATTCTGCTGTTTGAGTTCCTGTCCTGACTTCCCTCAGCGATGAATAGCAACACTGAAGTGTAAGCCAAATAAACCCTTTCTTCCCCAACTTGCTCTTTGGTCATGGTGTTTCGTTGCAGCAATAGAAACCCTAACTAAAACACACATAAAAGCCAGTCTGGTCAGCCTATGGGTCTGTAACCCCAGCGCTGGCACAAGGGGCACCCAAGCAGGTGGATCCCTGGAGCTCATTGGCCAGCCAGCCTAGTTTAGTCTCAGTGCACTCCAGGTTCAGATGGAGATCCTNTCTCAGAGANCAAGACACCTGANGAGGGCACCGGATGTCAGTCTGTGCCCAATACATGAATGTACACTTGCATGTACATGTGTGTACATCCGTATGTGTACATATGCTACACAGACACACACAAGACACATACACACATAGACATACACAGACACACACAGTCACACACAGTCTCACACACACACACACACACACACACACACACACAGCAACAACAACCTCAACAACGAAAGCCCAAACCCATTAGAACCTAACGAGAGGGTGAGTAGAGGGGGAAGCGTGTTAACATTGTAACAGGAAATAATAATATACTAGCATTTGTAGAAGGGGTTCCCATGCTAGATATTCTGAATGCACACAGCATACATTTAAAAGATGTTTATTGTGCTCTCTGAGGGACACTGGAAGTGTTTGGGAGCATCTATCACCTTCTGTCCTCTGCCGTAGGTGCACAAGCTTAGAAGAGGCAATGCCAACACCCTACTCTTTCATTTCTCCCCCTGTTCCCCAGGCCTGAAGGGGACAGACGCAGTCTCAAGGAGCATTTCATACGCAC
>LZPO01097120.1:416161-431104 GCA_001675575.1 Neotoma lepida
CAATTGAAAAAATGTCCCCATCAGATTGGCCTGCAGGCAAGCCANGGAGTGCAAGCCAATAACTGGAGTTCCTTCTTGATCTCTGCTTCAGTTTCTCTTTCCAGATTCCTCCCTGGAGTTCTTGCTTTGCCTTTCCTCAGTGGACTGTGACCTGGAATATGCAATCNGAATAAATCCTTTTCTCCATGAGTTGCTTTTGGTTAGTGGTTTTTAGCATGACAATATAAAACAGACTAAGACAGACTTCCAGGAGCTGGCATTGCAGGTAGTTGTGAGCTGCCAGACATGGGTGCTGGGAACAGAATTTGGGTCCTCTGGAAGAGCAGTACGTACTCTTCACTGTCAAGCAACCCCATCCTGATCCCTCTTAAAGGGGGGGAAAACTTCTGAGAAGCCCAATAGTTTGACTGCCATTTTCATTATAACGTAACCGAGATGTCCATGTATAAAATTGACGCAACTTTTTCAGTATTTAGAGAACATACATCCTAAATAAAGGGATGGTTTAAGTGCAAAGGAAAGATTTCAGTAAAAATAAAAACAATTTATAGAGATGGCTGGTGACATTTGTTTGATGCTATATTGCTGCTTCTGGGGCCACCACGGGCCAGTGGCTGACATGCAAGTGGGATGGTTGGTACTGTCCCATCATTTTTCTCTGTAAAGTCATTTTATTCATCATGGGCCTGACCTTGTTTGGCTTCTCTTGGCTTGAATGCTTCATTTATATTCAACATTACATCTTCCTTTTTTCCATTAACGTATGACAGCAACAGTGTGTGGCATGGATACAAGTACAGACANAAATGCAAACTTGAAATTTGGGCACTGAAATCTTAGGCTCAAGAGATAATGAAAATAACCAATCTTCTCCATGGGGATACTGGCCNGAAACAACAGTTACTGATTGGGTGACCTCTCCACAACAGAGACAGTGCCTTTCATCTGTTATTTTATTCCTGTTACACAAGTGCAATGGNGACGATGCTGCCTGATCCTAAAGGCTGTTTGGTGAGGATGCAAAAGATGCTGGGCACATGGCTGGCATTATTAAATGTTATTGTGCTATCATAACTGCTTTTGGTGGGAGTTGGTGACAGTACTTGATAAGTTCAAAAAAGAGGAAGTAGGGGCTGAGGATCACTCAGCTGGTAGAGTGCTTGCCTGCCTAGCATGCACAAGGCCCTGGGCTTGGTCCCCAGCATACACCTGGCAGGAGGAGCAGGTCATCCTTGGCTCCATAGTGAACTCCAGGCCTGCCTGAGCTACATGCAACTCTCTTAAGTGAAGAAAACAAAAGGGGAAACAGGTTCCAGGACATTGTGACTTATCCAAGGAAACAGCTAGTAGATAGCAACATTGGTGCTCACAAATAGATCCAGAACTTGTTCCCTGGGGCTGAGCTTCTGGGTGATTGCAAACTTGCTAGTAGATGGGGGTCCTAGATAATCTGCCCTTAGTCTGGTGCCTGACAAACTTAACACATTCAGAAAGGGCCCAGAAGCCACTGTCCTGACGATAAACAGATATTTGTGGTCACTTGTGCTTCGGCCCCTCTNCAGCTCCGCTCACAGGGACTAAGTATGTGCCTGGGTCTCTCTTCTTTGTCTGCTTTCTCTTTGGAGGGCTCTTTGACTAGGTACTTTTCTCCTCTCTGCTCTGCTCTCCTCTCCTGTCCCCTCTTCTCCTCTCCCCTCCCCCTTTCTTCCCTCTCCCTGCTCCTTCACTTTGCAATTCCCTTTCCCCTTCTCCATCTCTTCCCTTTCCCTTTCTGAGACAGGAACTCACATAGCCCAGGCTAGCCTCAAACTTATTACGTAGCTGAGGACAATCTTGAACTTCCAATATCTTGCCTCTACCCGCCAAGTTCTGGGATTACAGGCATGCACCACCATGCCCAGGTTATGCAATGCCAGTGATTGGATTCATGCATACCAGGCAACCACTCTGCTGACTGAACCACATCCCCAATCCAAACTTGATAAATTTTCCTTTGCCTGGTGATGATGTCCCATCCTAAAATATATAAGGTAGGAAAGTTAAAAGCTCAAAATGTTGTCCTTAAATTTACTCTAAAACTAATTAGTCAGATGCAACGACTTCTTGAGGTGGTGTGTTCTAACTTGAATGCCACTTAAGGTCCATTCGTGTCTACATCCCTCATCCCCATCTGCTGAAGAAGCTGACTATTCTTGCTCTGGCCTTTCAGGCCGTATGGGCCATTGCAGTTAGAAGCTGCCTGTTGTTCTAAGGGCTCTCCTACCAGAAGCACATCCTAACCAAGTTTCTCTTCTAGTTACTGGTTGCTGTGCTCTGCAGTGGCTGCTTCTGCTTTGGAGACTTTCCTAGCTGGTGTGAGTCCTTCAGCCTGGCCAGCCTAACTGCCACGTCTAAAAGCTGTTGGCTTACAACAGGGTGGTCCGAATGTGGCTTGCCAAATCGACTCTCATGCTAAATCTTGGAGCCTAGGTCTTCATCTCTGGAGAGTGAGAATGAACAAGCTGTAGTAGAAGTTTCCTGGTGTCCCAAGGGGTCTTCCACTAGAAGCAGCTCCCTGACAGGAGACTGGTTTAGAAGCTGTCAGCATCTATTGGTCAGAAGCACCCACACCTGCATGGGCGTGTAAGCACTCTGTGGTCCCTAAGTTGGGAAGTCTTTATTCGTGACTCAGAACTTACTCAGAATCTGTCCCTAAAAATCTATGTTGTGTTGAGAGATCTGTGGGGCTCTTCCTTATGTGAAAGTTAGGATTTGACAAGCTGGGTCCCCACTAGATCTAATCCTTGCCTAGTCTATGAGGACAGGGCGAAGTGTCTTTATTTAAGGCTAAGCTTCCTTGCTTTGGATGTCACAGAAATCTTATGTGTTGATGGTATAAAATGGTGGTGGCACATGCTGGGTTTTCGAGTGAGCCTCATGGACCTGGAGGGTTAATATGAACTTATAGAACAAGTTACAGATTGAGACTAAGCTCCTAGATTGATTGGGACCTTATAGTTCCAGTCTTTCCNGAGTGTGTGATTTCTACTTCAGCTTGGAAACAAAACTTACTTTATTATTCCAAATGCTGCAAAAAGGAATGGATCTAGTATAGAAAGGGGAAAGATTGCTAGACTGGCATGAGATCCCTTTACTATTATTATTACTATCATATTTTAATATCATATATGATATTTATATCAGTATCTTCCAGGATCAAAATTATTTTATTGGGCCCTTAATATGATTCAGTGGGTAAAAGCACTTGCCATTAAGCCTGATTTTCATCCTGGGGACCTACATGGTGGAAGGAGAAAACTTCAAATTGCCTTCTATCTACCATGGGTATGCCATGGCACACATGTGTACACACACATGTGCACACACACACACACACACGAGAGAGAGAGAGAGAGAGAGAGAGTAAATACATGTTAAACAATTAAAAATTATCTTGTTGAGATCATCTTTCAGAGGTATACAAAACATGGCTATGCTACTCAGGCTGGCTTTGAACACACTAAGTTGCCCAGGCAACTGCTTTGCCTCCCAAGTGCTGGGATTATAGGTGTGTGATGTCACCACCCAGCAGCGTTAGCTATTTTTTTCTATCCCTTCTTCTCTCACTTTCTCTCTTTCTGGAATGAAGTCACTGAAGGACAGTGAATGGGAAGACAGAAAATGAGACATTATGTTGCCAGCAGTTTGTTAATGGCTTGAAAAAAAGGAGGGTGCTGGGGTGCCTTGACATTGCTTTGTAGTTCCGAGATGGTTGGTTACTGTCATTGATAAGCCTCAGCCTAGTATCCGAGGATGTCTGATGACAACCACATTTTCTTCCCTATTAAGAAACACAGTGCTCTGGGGGTCTGTCAGTCATCCCATGACATCTTTGTCTGTCTGCATAGAGAGTAGGTTTGTCAGAAGACAGAATCAGTGTTACAGNTACATAAAGGGCCAGAGGTTCTACCTGGTGTTTGAAGGTANTATAGTTCAGTAATGTTTTATGTCTGTGTACCTCTTGGTCATCTATGATGCATGCTTTTCTGCCTGCAGCCTGCAATCCTAATAATGGACTCCCCAAACTTGGTGGTTAGAGTAGAGAGAAGGGCCTCTGAAAGTCTTTTCAAAAATTCTAGGATCTAATTTCAGTTAGGCCTTTTAATATTTGGAAATATACATGAGATGCTTAAATGATTAAATAAATAAGATAAAAATAAAAAGAATGCTGATGGAGGCAAAAGGCNTATAAAAGCTTCCTGGCTAGAGGGTGCCATGTATGCTACTGGGGAAAATGCCATTAATATAGTCTTATCCTGCTGTGAATGCAATAATGACCAGAACAGCAAGATACGCCCATAGGTACAATGGTGGCATGAACGTTATGGGGTAACCAATCACTAGACTTAAGGCCTGTTCCACAGGAGGAAACTCAGGCTTGGTACTGTAAATCTGGCCAAGAACCCAAGGTTGGTGAGAACCCAGGGATGGACCTCCTACTGTTCTTCTGCTAAGTGAATGTAAATCAAATGGCCCTCTGAATTCATTGCTATGCCACAGATTAGTGTAGCTCTCAGATGTCAGAGAAGTTTCCTTGTGTAGTTGAAGGTAGTTAATGAAGAAACTCATAGCTGTTTGAAGTGCAGAGAATAAGTGTCATTGGAGGACTAAAATGGGACATCTACATCACTCTTCCTCCTTCTCCTCACCCCCACCATCAGGGACCACTAAGGAAGTGGGGTTAGGAAAATTGTAAAAGCTAGAGATGGAGAGGACTGGAGTGAAACAGTGTTCTCTGGACATGACAGGACCGTCAGATTCATGGACTTACAGCAACTGTGGTTACCCTCATGTGACCTGGACAAGACCAAGTCATTCAATATTTCATCATGGAAGGGGAAGCTCAGGAGCTAGCATTCTTAACTGAGAAACAATTGATGGCTTCTGGAGGAGGAAGAGTCAGTTTTCTTTAAGATGTGGCCCCAGGTAGGTCAACTGTGCTCCAGTGTGTTGTTCCACACCTAGGAGTATATGGTCAACATAAATAAGTCAAAATATGAAGTTCTGAGGAGGTGTGAATANGATCAAAATGTAATTNTATGAAATTCTCAAAAGATTAATAAAAATTTAAAAAGAAGAAAAAAGGGAGGCAGAGAGANTAATTGGCGGTAAAGAGTGCTTGCTGCTTTTGCAAATTGGGGTTCAGTTCCTTGCACCCACATGGAGGCTAATGGCCATCTATGACTCCAGTTACAGGGTACTGATACCCTCTTCTGCCTCCTTGGGCTCTATGCACGTATATGGTACACATACATACACGTAGGCAAAATACATTAAACAAACACATGTCTTCTTGATGGGAGAACCTCAGAAACCCTGGCTCATCATGCCACCATTTGCCTTGCCACCAGCTCAGTTGGGAGTATGGTGGGCATTTCACACACAGTGTTAGTGGGATGGGATTGGTGGTCTAAGGAGATTTCCTTGCCCAGCCCTGGTAGTTTTAGCACCTTGGGGTTCNAAAGGTATAGGTGTCCAGCCTGTGGCCCGAGGGCTGCATGCTACCGCTGATAGCTGTGAATGCAAGGCAACATAAAACCATGAGCTTACTTTAAGCGTGTTTTTGAGAATTTTTAAAATAACTTGATTGTACAGTTGAGTATGAGCTTTATAGATTAGATTTTGTGGCAGTGTCAGAAGGTGGGCTGCTTTACATTGTGACTTCAGGGATTGCTTGTGAAGTTGGAGGAAAGGTTGAGGCATGCTGGGTAGAACATCCGCCCCATCTTCTGTGAGGACCAGTGTATTATGAGGTGGTTGGGAGAGGGAGAGAACAGATAGGCGACTGTCACAAAGGTCAGGGTGGACGGCTGACGGTTGTGGTTATCTCCATATGCTCTGACATTGGGCTTCTTTCAGGCACCTGCATCTTAGCCAATTTTAACCTAATTTCTATTGTGCCACAGTATGTCTCCATTATGCTAATTGTGCCAGAAAAGGGGAGCAGGGTCCCTAAAATCTTGGGGGAATAGGCACAGTGTAGCCTTTTTGTTTTGAGGAGCCAGCCGTTAAAGTTGTGGAAGCAATTGTGGGAGCAGTGGCTCCGGGTTGTGAGCAGCTGGGTAATTTCCATTTCTGTTCCGTTTACTACACAGGTGTCTTATATAGGCCAGGACTGCAGAGANATCCCAGAGCAGCTNGGCAGGGACTGCGGACATTTTGCAAAGAGGCTTGATCTGAGCTTCAACCTGCTGAGGTATGTAACCTTCGAGAGATGCNGGCCAGGAGGCCTGGGCCACCCAGGTCCCTCCAGGACCTTGGGCTGGCANANGCAAGTCACAGGTCCTAACTCTGTGCAGGGTCTGGAGGAACATGGATCCATATCCTAAAGTCTGGTGCNGCTTCAGGTGACTCATTGGCCAGCCTTCTAGTAAGTGCGGCCTNAGAGGGTCGGAGTTTTTGAGCATGGTTCACCTCATGACCGCAGGAGGCTCTTCCACTTTTTCCTTTGTTCTTTTCCTTTCCCATGGATGCCTATGTACACGAGTCTGAATCCTTTTGGGGAAGAAATGAGATGGCGCTGTGAGTGTTTTAGGGGTGTTTAACTTTGCTTTTTAAGAATGACTGCCCCTCATGGAATGTACCAAATCACAGATAGGGTATGCATGTGTGTTTTAATATTCATGAGGCTGCTCTCTCTCCAAGGACTACTGTTGATGTGGCATGGTTGGGAGGGGAGGGGATTTCTAGCAACTCTTTGAGTCTTGGCCCAAGGTCAGTGCGGTCTTGTATGGCAGTCCAGTGGAGGATAGCAGGTAGGCATTTCCTTTCTTCCTGTGAGTTATGCTGGTGGGTGGGCTTAGCAGATGAAAGTTGGTGGCATTTGGACAGTAGGTGTTGGTGGGACAGGTATACAGGGGTCAGGAAGGCAGCTTTTGCTCCTTGAGCTGGCTGCATTTAGGCTGTCCTCTAAGTGATGTTCTTGAGTGTCATCCTGTCCTCTGCTTGGGACCTGAGCATCATTCCAAGACCCAGGTATGTCCCTGCTTTTAGGCCTTAGAATCTTTGTGGGGATACCTTGGGGGAAAATGAACAGCCCTCAGGGAACTGGTGCTCAGGAGGTAGAGGAGAATGGTAGTTTCTCTTAAGCCAGTATCATCATCTCGTGAGTGCCTAGGAGCCAGTATGGTCTACACTGAGCTGCATGGTAGAAAAGGGGCATCTTGAGGGTAACGGGGAGAATGTGCCTCTGTGTATGCACTCCCTGACTCACAAGGGCTCTTAGCTATTGGGCAGATGTGGCAACCTTAACATTGCAGCGTCAGTACAAAAGGTGGTTAAACATAATTGCTGCCTCTAGAGAAATCCAGGGTGCTTTGTGGTCCCAGTGTCAGAGGGAGGGCAGAGTAGCCAACCCGGAGTGAACTGGGTCTAAGACAGTCACACCTTACATAGCTCCTCTGCCTGGACCCAGGCAAGAGGTCATGTCCTGCCACAATGTCCTGAGTTTCGCCTGAGTGAGGGGCCTACCAGGGACCCACGACCTCATGGCTTGGGGGCTGTAGTTGCCTTGTGAATGTCTGGTAGAAACCCAGAGGTGGGTCTGAAGAGACTTGGGCCCTGTGAAGGAGGGTATCAGTGGGCACAGATCATGGGATTGACAACTGTTATGTCTGAGTAAACAACTGTCTTTGTTTGCCTGAGCCCTGCCTACCTGTAGCTGAGAGAATGCTGGTCCTGGAGAGGCATGGAGAGGCAGGCAGTGAGAAGGAACTTGGCTCTGAGGGGTGAGAGTGAGAAATATATCTTATAGGGAGGGATGTGCCCTGGATGTGGAAAAGTTTAGGGATAAGAGGTGTGTAAAGCAGACTTTGAAGGAGAGTAGTGAAGGCCGCCATTTTCCTTTGTGAAGAGGAAAGAGTTTTCTGTGCTGTTAGCTGGCAGAGGCCTGTTAGCCACCCATGACCCTGCTGTTGTTTGTGTTGTACTCTGTGTGAGCTCTATGCTGCCTGGGGCTGAGTTGGAGCAGGGATCCAGGAAGGAAGGATGAGGCCAAAGACTCATAGACAGTGTATGTTCAAGAGTTGGTTAAATTGGAGGGAGTTACAGACCAACGGGGAGAGAGACTGGCAGCACATGCATTGGGTATCTTGGGTTAAATCACCTTTGACCCTCATTACTTACCTAATTGGGTGTGTGTGTGAAGGTGGGTGGCATCATTTCTCTTGAGCTTACACAAGCACTAGTCTACCTTGCCTTCAGTCACATTAAAAATCTAAGATGTTTTAGTTACTAAACTACCTCTTCTTTAAAAAATAAGATTGAGAGCAGAAGAATAGAGAGAAAGGAAGANTGGGAGGCTGTCAGCTCACATTTAAAGGATGTGGGTGTATGACAGGAAGACCGAGTGTGCCAGGTCAGTGCTGGTGGGATGGCTCACTCAGGAAGGTGCTTGCTTTGCAAGCCTGAGGATCTGACTTTGATTTCCTGAGCCCATGTAAAAAGCCAGGAGTGGCAGTGTGCACCTGTAATCCCAGCACTGTGCAGGCAGAGGCAGAGATTTCCGGCACTTACTGGCAAGCCAGCCTGGATGAATTGGGCAGCTCCAGGTTCAGTGAGTGTATGTAGATGTTGGAGGGGTGGGAGGTTGGAGGTAGATCCAGAAGTAACAGGGGGAGTAGGAGTGAGTATGATCAAAATACATCATATGCATATATGAAATTCTCAAAGAATTAATAAAAAGGTTAATTAAGAAAATCTAAAGCTCACAAAATACCCAAACAAGGCTGGGCATGGTGCCCTGAATCTGTAATAATCCTAGTACTTCGGAGGCTGAAGCAGGAGAATTGCAAGTTTGAGGTCTGCCTGGACTACAAAGTAAGTTCAAGGTTACTCTGAGCTACATAGTGAGACCCTGTCTCAAAAAAAAAAAAAAACAAAACCTTAAAAAATCCAAATGAAGTAGTATTGTATTAAGTCTCCTTTATTCAGTAGAAATTTCTCTATAGACATCCCCCACCCCCACCATGTCCACGGGGTTGTAGAGACCACATTCCCTAGTTGATTGCCCCATGACTTCCTGTTCTGACATCTCTTAGCTTTGTTGCCTGAAATTGTACTTCTTGGCAGCCTNTTTGGCCCTATTCTGGACATCTCTTTTTTCTAAAGCCAAATATGGAATTATTATGTATTATAGACTTAGCGTGCACATGCGTGCATGCGTGTGTGTGTGTGTGTATGTGTGTGTGTTTCAGAGCAGTGAAACATTGGCACTCCCCTAGATTGCAAGATCAGCTGTAATCTGTGTTGGGCCACAATTTGTTTTGGGGNAAGGGGTTCTATTTGTTTANTTTTTAATAACTAAAAGCCTACATGTGATACAATATTTCAAAGCGTCAAGCATGCAAACAATGGGACAGAATTCTCCACATCTCTGTCCTTTGGCCTCCCATTTCTGCTCTGCATTCTTAACTATTTCTCAATTTTTATGCTGAGTTCTATATCCAGAGATGTTCTATGAAGACACTAATATTAATTTCTTGCTTCTCCCCTAGCTATACTGAGATACATCTGACAGCTAAAATTGCATGTACTTATAGTGTACAATGTGATATACATTGTGATATGGTTACCACATTCAAACACACACACACAGAGCTATTTTTTTTTGTGGTAAGAACATTAAAGATCTACTGTCTTAGCAAATACCAAGTACATAATCCAGCAATATTAACTCTACTCACCACATAGTANGGTGGACAGTGATTAAGTCTTGAATTCATTTTGGGTTGATTTTTTTCCTTCTGTGTATGTGTTGTGAATGAAAGATCTAGCTCCATTTATTCACTGGTATTCACTCACCTTATATTGCTGAGTCTTTTTACTCTTTGACTAACATCTTCCAATTTCCCTGCTTTCAGCCTGGCAACCACTGTTCTATTCTTTGCTTCCGTGAGTTAGACTTCTCAGACTCCATGCACCTATCTATTTCTGTGTCTGTCTTCTGTTTTTAATTTTTGTGAGGAGCTTCCAGACTGTGGAAAACGTACACTCCACCAGGAGTGGACAAGTGTTCTCTGTGTTTCTTATCCTGCCCAGCACTTGTTATGCTTCGTCATTATGACAGCAGCTATTCTAACAGGCCAATTATAAAATTGCACTATGGTTTCCACTAGTGTGCTCACGATGATTAGTGTATTAGTTAGGGTTCTCTGGAGGGACAGATCTGATAGAATTAATATATATTCAAAGAGGAGTTGTTAGATTGACTACCATGATACAGTCTGGGTCTTCATGCTTGGTATCTCAATCCATTAGCGTGATGTCTCAGCTGTCCCAACATGGCATTGAAAGCCTGGAGGATTTCTGGAGGAGCNACTGGTCTTCATTGCAGGTTGAGAGCCCAAAGAAGCTGGGTTATGACATCAGCAAAGGGATATAGCAGCAGCAGCAGCAATAGCAACATGGTATATGAACTCACCAACAGGGTTAATGAACTTGACAGCAAGATATGAAGGCAAGAAGGCAAAAAGTGGAGTTTTCTCCTTGGACCTCCTTTTATCTGGCTGTTACCAAAGGAGTTGGTCTTCCCATCAAATAACCTGATCATGAAAATCCCTCTCATATATGCCTAGTGGTTTATCTTTTAGTTGATTCCAGGTTCAGTCAGCTTGACAACCAAGATTAACCATGACAATTACTGGTGGTAAAATTTATTTATTTGTATATTTGCATTTCTTCTTTTGAGAAATGTCTATTCAGATCTGTTGCTTATTTTAAGATTAGGTTACTACNACTACTACTACTATTATTGTTACTGAGTTCAGTTCCTTATATATTTTGGATACAAATCTCATACTATATTTATGCTGTTATGGTTCAGATAAGTGTTCAGTCCCAAGCCTTGGGGACTCTACTTTTTAGGGACACTACTTCTTGGGAGATAGTGGATAATTTGGGATGTGGGACCTAATGGGAGGTCTTAGGCTACTGGGGCTATGAACACATTTCCTCTGATACACACTTCTGCCATGACGTTACCTTGCCATATGCCCCAAAGCAGGAGGACTAGTTGGCCATGAACTAGAACCTCCAAGGCTTTGAGCTAAAAGAAACCTTTCCTTTTAAGCTGGTTGTCTCAGCAGCTTCTTATACTTCTGCAAATATGGCTAACAAACATGGTGTACAAATAAAAAAAATGTGTACAAATATTACAAAAGTTATCTTTCCTTCTGATGATTGCTAGTGTGAAAGATTTGTANAGTTTGATGGAACCTCATTTGTCTGGTTTTGCCTTTGGTGGTATACCTTAAAAAAATCACTGCCCAAACAATACCAAGAAACNGTTTCTTGGGCNATTGAGATGGCTCAATGGATAAAGTCTCTGGGCACCAGAGCTGATGACCTGAGTTTGGTCCCCAGGACCCACCTAGTGGAAAGAGAGAGTTGACTCCTGCACGTTGCTCTCTGACCTCTATACATGNGTTATAACACACGTGTAACCCCCACCCCCAAAGAAACACTTGTACTCTGTTATTTCCCTCTCTAGAAATGTCAGAGAAGCTACACTGTAGCCAGAAGTTTCTCCAGTCCTGTCCAGCCTGTGGTCCTGCAGCCGCCTNTAAAGTAATCATTCAGAGGCTTATACNAATTACNAACTGAATGGCCCATGGCCCAAGCTTCTTGCTAGNTAGCTCTTATAACTCAACCCATTTCTNNTAATCTATAAGTTGCCACATGGCTGTGGCATTACCGGTCTGCTGGCATCTTCCTGCTCCTTGGGTGGNGGCTGGTGTNTCTCCTGTTCTCCTTTTTCCTTTCACTATCTCTNTAGATTTTNCTGCCTGGCTCTGTCCTGCCCTGCCATAGGCCAATGCACCTTTATTTATCAACCAATCAGAGCAGCACATATTCACAGCATTCAGAAAGATATCCCACAGCACTTCCCCTTTGAAGTCTCACCAACACGGCTGCCTAAATAAGACCTGAACAAGGACAACATCAATAGACATGCTAACACAGCGTGGGAAAGCCCAGGAGGCCTCAAATCTAGACAGANAACTACAGGCAGCTAAGGAACGTGGAGAGTGGGAGAAATAGTCTTCCTCAGGGAAGAACACACTGACTGGTTATTTAATACCAAATGATCATCCCTGAAAACATACATACAAGTAACATTATACAGACNGAACAGGTTGTATTTGTGTATTTAGGAGTAANCACATGTATATANGCATACACATATGTAATGATTAAAGNAAAANAGGCCATGGATTTGGAGAGAGAGCAAAGGAAGGTACATGGAGTTGGAGGGAGGATAGGGAATGGGGAAATGATATAATTATATTATAAATTAAAAAAATAGAAAAAAATTAAAAAAAAATAATTGCTCTGTGTTTTATTCTAGCCTTGTAGTTTCAGGTCTTAATTTAAGTCTTCATAATGAGGAGAGCATGCTGTCTCCTGGTGTGGTCTTGGTGTCTTTATTGAAGAACATTTAGCCATGTTGGATGGATTTATGTCTGGGTGCTGTACTGTACTCCATTGTTCTATATGCTTTGTCTCGTGCTGGTACTGCATTGCTTTGGGAACTGNATCTCTATAGTGTATTTTGAAATTAGGTAGTCTGTTGTTTCAGCTTTTCTTCCTTTTGCTCAAGATCACATTGTCTATTTGGGGTCATTTGTGATTATCTGGATTTTGTGAGAAATGTTGGGATTTTGGTATGAATTGTATTGAATCTGATACTCATTCTAAGTATAAAATCCCTTTAATAACTCATCAAGTTATAAACCCAGACTGTATGTCCATTTATTTGTATTGTCTTTAATTTCTTTCAGAATGTTTTATAGTGTTTGGTGAGTAGATCTTTCACTTTGATTAAATTCATCACTAAGTATTTTATTTTTTCTTTCAGTTAAATCNTAACTGGGATTATCTGCTCATTCTGTTCCAGATTGTTGTTGGTGTATAGAATGAAACTGACTTTTCTATGTTGGTCTTGTGTCTGGAAACTGCCCTGAGCTTGTTTTGATAGACTCTCTGTGGCTTCNATGTGTTCGCANACACACCGTGTGCCAATGGAGACAGCTTTCCTTCTGTCCTTTTGATTTAGAGTCTCATTATTTCTTTTTCCTGCCTAATTGCTCTGGTTGGGACTTCTAGAAATATANGAAAGAAAAGTGACAGGGATGGACGTCCTTGTCCTATGNGTGAGGAGAACCTCCNAGCTTGTCATTATTCAGTGTGATGCTTTCTGGGGNCNGTCATATAGAGACTTTATTTTTTCTCTTGAAAGGATCTTAGTCACCCNTAGATTCAGTTTTTCAATGATGTGACATTCCATGAAAAGTATAAAACTGTCTTTGGTCACCACATAAAAATCCTGGATCCCTCACAGCTCCTGAAAACCTAAACTCCCAGCTTCCAGGCTCAAGAAACCTGTATTTGCTACTGTTGTGCACACACTATATAGGCCACATTTAAAAGCATANTAACTACTTAAATCTTCTGGCCNCTGCTTATCAGTTAGTGAACTATCACATCACTGGCTTGCACTAGCAATGTTCACACTCCTCACNGTGAGCTTTTCTATCTGAGGCAAGTTTATTGTGTAGTTGGATAGCTTTTCATTCCTTTAAAAAATTCTCTTGGGCTCGATGTGCTAGTTTTTATCTTATTATATTTCATTGTTATCCCTTGGGATCCTGCTTGTTTTCTAATGAGAGACAGAAAGGGGTGGAGCTGGATGGGAGGGAGGTGGGGAGGACCCGGGAGGAGTAGAGGGAGGGGAAGCCGTAGTCAGGATATAGTAGGTGAGAACAACAACAACAAAAATCTATTTTCAATAAAAGGAAAGAAAAATTTCCCCAAAAAACAATGTTTAAAGTTTTCTTTTTACGTTTATTTATTTGGGGTGTGTGTGTACGTGTGTGTGCATACGTGCATGCGTGAGCCTACATCACAGTGTGAAAGTGGAGGTCAGAGGNTAACACCTTCTACCATGAGGACCCTTGTGACTGAACTCAGGTTTTCAGACTTGGTGGCAATCACTTTGACCTGCTGAGCCATCTTGCCAGTCTGTGTTCGACAATCTTGTTTAAGAACTCAGATCTCGGGGTTGGAGAGACGGTCCAGCAGTTGGGAGCCCTTGCTGCTCTTTCAGAGGACCTGGGTTTAGTTCTCGACTTCCAAAGTGGCTCACAATTGCCTAAAATTCCAACTCCAGGGAGTCTGCTGCTGTCTTCTGGGCCCTGCAGGTANCTCTACTCACAAGCACATACTCGCACACATAATTAAGAATAAATAGAAATCTTATGTTTGTTTGTTTTTGAGACAGGGTCTCACTCTGTAGACCAGGCTGGCCTTGAACTCACAAAGATCTGCCTGCCTCTGCCTCCCGAGTGCTAGGATTAAAGGCGTGTGGTTCGACACATAAATGTGTGGCTAAAAATAAACATAAATTTTAACTCAGATTTTTGTAGTCATCATTCACTGTTTTAATTTATATCTTAAAAGCTAGTTTATTTTGGACAATTTTGTATATGTGTGTGACATATTCTGGTCATACTTACCACCCCCTCTCTCTTGTTCCTCTTTTACCTCCATCAACCCCCTTTCCCAACAAGTTCCCTCTCCCACTAGTGTGTCTTTTTTGTTTGCATGTTTTGTTTTGTGGCCCCCTGAATTTGACCAGGGATGCCCACAAATGGGCATGGGTATGAATGACTCCCTCTTCCCCAGTAGCCAGCAACTTCCAGTAGCTCTCTAGGGAGGGGCTGATGTAAGGTCAGCATTATACTGAAGTCCATCCTGTCTGTACCGGATGTATTGAGAGTTGGATTTTGTTGAATGCTTTTTCCTGCATCTGAGGTGACTATATAATGTCCATCATTTGTAATTTTGATGAGGGCTATGACATTATTGATTTGTATATGTTGTACCAATCCTGTCCCGTAGTATATG
>LZPO01097120.1:431569-466111 GCA_001675575.1 Neotoma lepida
AGGACATCTCCTCATAGCTGGCTAGGTTTGAACTTAACCCTTGCCAAGATGTTAAAAAGGAGGTGTTAGTCTTTAGACAAGCATGTGAATATCCTTCTGTGTGGTTTTATTATTCATTCTCATCCACATCCACTCATCATTGTGAATCAGCTTCAGAAACAAGTTCTGTGCATGCCAGAGACATAGCTCAGGGGTCGAGCACTTGACTAGCACATATGAGTTCTGTGCTCACTGGAGACACAGCTCAGGGGCCAAGCACTTGACTAGCACGGATGAGACTCTGAGTTTAATCCTGACACTGAAAAAGACCTGTGCGTCATACTCTAGTTATTACTCAGCCTGCTGTTCCTTTATTGTGTGTTCAAAACTATACTTAAAAATACATGTATGCATGTATGCATATATATGTACATACATGTATACATACACAGCACACAATATATACAAAGAGTTCTGTTCATTTTCCTGTGGGTACTTACTCATACTGGCAGAAAGATAATTACAGATTTTTTAACATTCTGAACTTTTGCTTGATGGTATGGTGTGTGTTCTTCCATTCCTATTACAGCTCATGGTCTTCTGTATAATCTGTAGTAAATCCATCTCCCCTCACTTGAGTTGTCCAATAAACTGGTTAGTTCTCAGTGATGAAATTGTGGATTTCAGGTTACATTGTTTCAGTGAGTCTTTCTGGAGA
This sequence comes from Neotoma lepida, assembly GCA_001675575.1. Taxonomy (NCBI): domain Eukaryota; kingdom Metazoa; phylum Chordata; class Mammalia; order Rodentia; family Cricetidae; genus Neotoma; species Neotoma lepida. Next base: position 432,267 of record LZPO01097120.1, read on the forward strand.
TTAAAGTCTTTGGAGCCACTGAGTGTCTTATCAAGTTCTATGTTGGAAATGGAAGCCAGAGAAGAAATCCAAATGAAGCCTCTATCTCCCTTAAGAAGCCGAAAGGTCCCTGTCTTTNGCCTCTTCAGCCTGGGTCTGATTCTTCTTGTGATGGATGACAACCAGGTCAGCTACAGGAATATGGCCCAGATGAGCTCTTGGGGCATGATTTCCAGGCTCAGGTCCTTTTGTCCACCTTGGGATGAGAGTAGAGCATGTGGAGAGTTAACTGGCGAATAGCCAGGAGGAGTGGCGTATTGCACCTTGAATTTGTACGTATTAACAACCACACTCTAACATCTATATATATATGTGAAATACTTAAGATTTGTTTGTAACTTTTTTTTTCTTAAAAGCAGTAATATATGTAGAAATATTGGAAAACTCAGGAAGGTAAGCAGGAGACAGTTTTCATTTCATGTCACTGATAATCTTATCAATTATAGGTCACCATTTTTAGCATTATGGGTGTGTGGTCTTCCTGATCTTTCGATGCCATTAAAATGATGCATGCATTCAGACTGTCCTGGAAACATTTTCTTATTTTGGTAACTATTGCATAATAATTAAAATATTTTTACATTGTGTGTGTGTGTGTGTGTGTGTGTGTGTGTGTGTGTGTGTGTAGGTCAGAGGACAACTTGCAGTAGTCCATTCTCTTCTTCCACCATGTAAATTCTGAGACTCAAACTCAGGTCATTACTCTTGGTGGTAAGCACCTTTACCCACAAAGCCATCTAGTAGGCCATTATATNAGAATTTTTGATGGTACCTTACATCATTCATTAGTATTGGACAGTTAGGTTGCTTCTAACTTTTCCCATTTTAGATAACTCAATTATAAATACTCTTACAATGTTCATTGATGAGCATATCTCTGATGAGTTACTTTGAACAAATTCCTAAGGAAGGGCTTTGGTCCAAATGCCAAATTGCCCTCTTATGAATTCTATGAATGTCTGTTATCCCCAATTCTTCCTTGAGCCCCCTCTTGCCCTACTTTCACTTTTTAAGTTAATGAAGAGAACCCTATGTCTTAGCCAGTTGGCTCCTAGATCTGCACAAGGCAAAGAGGGTTTTTGAATGAGTTGCCCTAGCATCGGTTTTCCTGTTCTGACTAGGGCAGGGTAGAGTCTCCCTTGTGGCCCTATTCTGCTTCCCCAAAGGCCCTGGATGGTTTCAGAGGGTTGCCTGCTTAGCTTGTTGAACACAGCAGGCAGAGCAGAGCTCCTGTGGTAAACAGTGATAAATACGCCCATGTCAATCTGGCAATAAAAGTGAGAGAGTTTAATTGATCTATGGCAACAGGAAGCTCACGTTTTAAAAATTAAATTATTTGCAGTCGCATNTTATTTAGCATCACTGATAAATGTGCTGGGTGAGAAATTGCTTAGAAGAAAATTTCTGATGGGAAGTTGCATGCTGCTCTCCTGCCTTCTGCTGTGAGGGGGTGGAAAGGACTGGGGGTTTGCACAGTTTCAGGGAAGAGTTGGTGGCTCTGCCCTCTCCTGCATGCCATGAGGTGGGCATCTGGCACACTGTCACAGTTTCTTCAGAGACAGATACACTACACTTCCCATGTCCATGTTGTAGACAGTTGGGCAGAACTGGGCCAGTTAACTTGGGAAGATAGGCAGTGAATGGCTTTGGGGTTAGACTACTCTGGCTTGAACTCTCACTCTGGCTTGACCTGCTTCTGTTGCTGACTCCATGTTTTACTGACTTTGGTCTGTATGCTAAAATGTTAAGTACTATGTGTAACATCCCTACCTAATTGCTGGGGAATTACTAGGTCTTCAATAAGCATGGCTACTGTAGTATTTCAATGGACACGATGCTTGCAAAGAAGCTCAGAGGCTGGGCTCAACCCATCGCATTCTGTGGTCGCTGGGACTCTTCACAGGCAGTGAGGGTTTCCTCTCTTCCAGCGTTCTGTGTTTGCATTGCTCTGTGTCCTTTGGGATGGCCACTGGGCAGAGAGTCTAAGAAAACCAACACGCTCCTCTCCTTTTATCTGAGTCTTAGATTTCAGGCATAAATGAGTATGCTGATCAACTTAGGACATAGACTTTAAGTGAGGAAGGAATCTATGTTGTAAGACTTTGGGACTAATTTTTATTTTAGTGTAGCCTAAGCTATCACTGTTACAAATAATTTAGTTTTCCAATTGCTTCTAATATCTTACAGGTTAAACCAATTTGTATCATATATTTTGAATCCCTGCCAATTAGGAATAGGCCTGGTAACAAATTCTCCACCTATTACCCACCTATTACCCCCCACCCCCACCCCAGGAGATGAGCGTATGGAGCATGCTCTGTTGGCACCAGGTCTTTGTTAAATAGCATCTTTATAGCTGAGGGCCTTGTAGAAATTATTTCTGAAATCCAGGTGTCCAGGTCTTTTATGAGTCACACAATGACCCTGGATGGGATGGTGTTAACGAAGATGGACTATGAATTCTCTATAGTGTGATGTCACCAATAAATTATTTGTGATTCTAAAGAATCTCAATGTTCTGCATATGTTGAAACCAGTGTCCCCTCTGAACCGAGCAATACAGTTAAAAACAACAGGACACAAAAACCTTTTTTTTTGTTCTAAGAGTATTAGTGACCATTCAAATGTCTCCAGCAGTCAAACAAACATACAATAAAAAGGCAAAATGCACAGCCACCTGGCAGATCATATATAACACCTCAGTTGTAAGACCCCAATTTCTGCACTTCCAATACTTTCTGGAATGACTCATAGAAACAGAAAACTGTTGGAATGCATTAGACTAGGAAGGGCACTCAGTCAGATATCGGCCCCGTGGTTGCCATGGTGCTTTCCTCCTGTCACCCCCTCTCCAAGTCTTCCTGGCTTCCCAGATTTCTATACACTGGGCCCAGAAGGTAGGGTGTTGGACCACAGAGGGGCAGCCTGGCTTGGGAAGATGTGGGCAGCCAGAAAATATTGTNACAGGCTGCAGGTTTTTTCTGAGCTTGATTTTCTCAGGGATGAAGCCTGCTGCCTATGACTTGCAGGAAGTGCTTTCACCAACTCTGCCTCAGTTTTTCCTGTAGTATTTGTTTCTAGAATTAGAAATTTCTAGAATTTTAAGCATCANCTTTTATTTTCATCACAACTATTTTTCTCCCCTGGAACCTGAGCTGAGGCCTTGTAGCTCTACCTGTTTCTCTGCCCTGCTGTTGGCTCAGAGGATGTGGTTGTGGGCTGTCAAGGTATCAGTGATGTTGCTCCTTATGTTACAACAGAGCGGCTTTGGTGCTTTGGGGGTGGGCAGGGTAGGAAGAANGTCAGAATCTTTAACCCTGTCATGCTTTCCTGTCACTGGGCCTCTAGGTTCTCCATCACAGAGTTTGGTGATAGTGGCTCTACTGCTATTTAGTGCATGAGGCTAGGGCTGCTAAATTCCTTGCTGAATGTGTTTATCTGGGACAAAAAGAACTCACCCTCTTCCCCTGCATATGTGTTCCACCAAGGACCCGTGAATGCTTTGGAGACAGCTCTTCTAGAATGGTTTCCTAGATGGGCTTCATGGTAAGCAAACTTGGCAGTAAATACTGAGATGTGAGTGGTCCTTTCTCCAAGGAGTCTAGCNGTGGGGAGTTGAACAAATGATTCCAGCAATTATGCTTATTTTCTTATTAGCAGATAGCAGCTAACGTTATGCAGGCCTTACTCATTCCAAGGCTGGGCAGAACACTTCCCATATGTGTTCTACTGTAGTCCTCTACAGTCTCCAAATGAAACTATTAGAACTCACATTTTCACTCATGAAGCAACTGAGGCCCAGGGAAGCCCAGATGCTTGCTCCAGACTACACCGATGGAAAAAAAAAATATGAAAGCTGGGATTGTACCTGGGCCTGGCATTGGCTTTATAGTTATTCTAAACTGCTTTTATGATATAAACTTGTACTTTATTTTTATTTATTTNTTTTTTTGCACAAGGACACAGCAATGACTCCTAAACTTTTGCTTTCCTGTGGGAGTAAAGTTTCCTTTTTCCGGTTAAATCCCCCCAGCCAGCAGAAATTGCTGTAACCGAGTTTCCAGTACCTCCTCAGGACCCCAGAGGCCTCAGCCCCAGCCGTGCTGCTCGTCATTCCGCTTGCTTTTCTCTCGTTTTTCTCAACTGGATCTAGTTTGGGGATTTTAGAGCAGCAATACCCAGGGGGCCCAGGTGGGCCCAGAAGCAAGGGCTCCCAGAGGATATACCCGGGATGCCTTCCTTCTCTGTTCGAGTTGTGCAGCTTGGCTTAAGTACAAGATCATGATCATGGGAAAAATGATTCAGCCTTGTGGCCCCAGCCCTGCAACAGTGTACAAGACATGGTGTGTGAGTGTGAGTGTGTGTGTGTGTGCGCCTTCACTTGTCCATGGACTCACACTCACGTACACTCCCTATCTGAAAAGCCCCCTTCGTCTCAGGGACCGACTGTTGGTGATTTTAGCTGTTCCATATTCGTGAATGATGAAAGGGAACCATTATCCTCTTTTTGCTTGGGTGTCTGTGTTTAATTGTAGGAATATAATAACGACGAATTCTCCCTGGCTGAGACTTTTCGTCCCAGCCACTTTCTCTTCCCTACCCATCACCGCTGGAGCACAAGGTCACTTAGGGTTTAGAGTGAGATACATACAAGTGGTCAGGTTTTCTTTAGGGTTGAAAAAAAAAAGGCTCCTCCTCCAGACCTATCGTTATGGAGATCAGCTGTGACCCCCCCATCTCCCCTAAACTGCTCTCTTGACTTTACACAGAACCCCATTCTTCATTCTCCAGGGTGTCTGCTTTTTCTCTGGTTATGCAGAAATAAGAGATGGGTATGACACAGAAGACCAACAAAAGAGGTTTAGAAGAAGAAGAAAAAAAAATCCCGACCACTCTTGAGACAAAGCAAGACTTACTAAAAACAATTGGAAGAGAGAGCGAAAGAGGGGCTTCTAGCCCCCACACAGCCGGCCTCCTGCTTCTGGAGAAGTGTTTTTAAGAAAATGCACCATTGTTAAAACTTTTTTTCCCCCGTTGATGGATTTATTTATAAGGTAGAGAAATATTTTCCCCATAATTGGGTAACTCTTAATAGTAGCAATTGCATATTTATCAGTGTGAGGGGCTGTTATTAATGTAACTGTCAGGCCCAAACACATTTCTGCATTAAATCCATTTAGTATGTGCATTATTCGGGCTCGAATGTCACCGGGACATCAAAGCCCCGTAGGCATGGAGAGCTCAGTGCCCTGCTGCGGCTGCCGAACAGGCCCTTGATCAATAAATGTAACATGTTAATGCAGAGCAAATAGAATAAAAGATTTCTTTGACAAGACATGAAAAATCACCTTGTGGCAGCTGGCAAGTGATGCATTTCTGGGGAGACACCAGCAAAGTTGAGCTGACAAGTAAAATGGGAGATGATGGCTGGAAGGTGCTTTTGTTTCAAACTTCTTTCTTGACCTGTCAGGTTTTGAAGGCGCCTCAATGGCTNTTTTTTGTCATGTGAAAATTGTAGTCTTAGGTAGTTATGAAGCAGTTATCTCTTCTCAGATTGTGAATGCTGCTGTTTAATTGATTCACTTAGCATTTGAAACTGTCACGCATTAATAATTGCGAAATCCTGTAGATACTGCGCACGGAGTGTGTCACGCTTAAATGTGTAGTTATCAGAAAATTAATATCCTTAATGAACCAGTGCTTTCAAACTAACATTGCATGAAATCTCTTTTGCCCTTTCATTTGTGGAAGCCACATCCTCCAGTTTGCGGAGAATCACCTCTCGACAGTTTGCTTTCTTGATGCCCGACAAATGCCAGCTTTGCTGTGGGTACATCGCGTGCTCAATGACAATAAATATAGTAATTATACTGGAGTTAGTAATTAACATAATTGTAGTCAATTACGACAAATACAGTGCAGCGCTAAATAAATGAGAGGGGGAGAAATTAGCAAGCTAATTGATTTGTCTTTACCCGGCTTTCTATTATAACTGGCAGGGCTGTTTTTCTTGGGGTGGTGTGGAGCGAAGGGAAAATCCCCCCCAAGGATTGTTTACAAATAACCGATTTTGTTTTGAAGCCGCTTTGTCTTTTGACTTATTACACTTCACCCCTACTCTGCTTAGCAAGGGGAAAAGAAAGGGAAAAGAGAATTTAACCACCAAGGGAGCGTTTTGCTAATTTAGCTACACTGAGCTGATCGCTGAGTCTAAGGCAAGACATGATTTACCTTTCCCTACGGCTTGAGGAGTTACATTTTTTTTTTTCCTTTTTAGCTATTGCTTTGGTAAAACAAAGTATTTTTATTTTTATTTATTTTTTTTAATGTGTATGTGTGTGGCTCCTTAGACATCATCGTTGTCTAAGGTTGTGCTTTGCTGGGTGTGCATTTGGGGGGTGTTTTAAGTATGTGCTAATTTGATCTGTTCTATGCTGTTGACTTGGTGAGAGAAATGGGCACCTTTTACTTGATTCTGTCTCCCCTGGTTCTTGGTTACCTTTATTCTTTGGTAGCTGTGGAAGAACTAGAAGAAAAGACATGGCCAGGATTGTTGGAGAGGGCAGTGGAGGGGCTCAACCTGGGCCCCCTCTTGTNTTCTTTTCTTTGCCACACTTCAGGGCTGCTGGGGTCCTGGGTGGCCACACTCTAGAGCTGCCTGGAAAGTTTGTGCTGGGGTCTNACTGTCCATTTATCTCAAGCTGGTTTATTCTGCTCTGCCTGGAGCCNTGGTTAATGGTGTTTATCGCTNGCCTCTGTTCTTTGTTCACCCTTTTCAATGTGACTGTGTTCATACCACTCAGGGTTCACACTGCTCAGGGAGAAACTGCATATGTTTGGAGACTTGGGGTCACATCACAGCCCTGTTTTTTCTCACAAGTTTTAGCACAGATTTTTTTTCCCCTTTGCTTCTTGTCACATGATGAGGATTAGTAACCAGAACCTTGGCCGAATTGCATGTGAAAAGTCTTGGCCTCAGTTTACTCAAGAATAAAATTGAATGCTTTTAGAATATTTTTTTTAAGCATTCAGCATTGTTTCTTCATCTTATCTACTTATATTATTCTTCAGAAAATTTAGCAGTTTGACAAAAATTCAGGGATTTGTTGGGCTTTTCTCCTGAAGATTCTACCGATACAAAGGGGGTCAGGGCAGCAGTTTTAATGTTATCTAGTGCACAGAATCAAGCATAACCTGGCAGAGAGTTTGCCTTTCCAGATGCCCTGAAATGCTGTCGTATCTGTGAGCANCAGGCTGTGCCCAGACACAGCTTGCTGTGGGGTCATCTTTCATGTGNGTTTCATTTAGAAATCAATTTCTGATATCAAATATTTATATACAAGGAGTCATTTAAATTATTTACAGTAGTCAGACAAAATGATTTCCCCCATGAAGCCTCAAATTATCTAAATAAATGTGTGGGACCCTTTTGAGGGGAAAATGCTTTGATAATTGGGAGGGGTGTGAAAAGAGACTTGGAACTTCAGCCTGATGTAATTAGAGATAGGTCCAGGGGAAATGAGAAGATTTCATACTGAGAGCTTTGTTTACCCAGAAAAGTGAAATCGAGATAGGGTGGTCACCTCTAGAGAGGGGGCCTGCTCTTCTGTGGAGGCCTGTGAAAGGCAGTGGGCAAGGGGAGAATGAGAATGGGTGAATATGTGGGGGGAACCTGGCCTCTGACCACTGCTGAAATGTGCTCCTTGGAATCGTTCTGTGTCTTGACCTAGCTTCTGGTTTTTACAGTCTGTTCACTCTCGAATGACACGTAGACGTTTAGCAGAAATGCCCAAGATGATGACAAAGGAATCTTTATTACTGCTACATGGAAGTTGGGCTCATTAGGGCCAGCTTTATTTGACTCCCCGATTGCTTAAGAAATAATAGCATAAGGGATCGTTTCAATTTTGAAACGTTCTTTTTAAATAAAAAAAAGTGTGCAAAAGTGCCATTTTTTTCTCCCTCCAAGACACTATTCTGTTTCTTTTCCACACACACCTCTCTAGAGGCTAAAGCACTGGAGCTGTGGAAGCCTTGCTCTTTAGAATGCCTGATGTTTTTTGTTTGTTTGTTTTGTTTTTCTTCTTCCTTTTATCNTTTGTTAGACACTGACTCTGTTGCTGGAACCTTACAGAATGTGTTTGTGGCGTTTGTGGCATGGAGCTCGAGGGAATGGGCAAGTTAAAAGTTTACTGTCTCTTGCCTTCTGAGGAGCTGTGTGGGTATGCACCTGCCCACTGGCATGCTAGTCTTTGATGAAGGTGTTAGAATTGCTTAGTGGGTGCTAGCTTTATTTCAATGTTATACTTTCAGAATGTCTTGACTTTCCTCTCTAAATGTATCTGTCAGCTTGTCTCCTAAGAGCAGAGGATGGCCCAAGACTGGAGGAAAGAATGTGGGAGGCAGAAGTCTTCTTCTGTGCTAACAGTTGAACTGAAGGTCCTGGCTGGCTCACTCTTGCGAATTCTTCTCAAACACTTGAGTTGGATCAACATCATAGAAATGTGCCCACCNCAAGTGGGTGTAGCCAACCATTATCCTGAATCCTATTGCTGGAGCTGGGCTTTAGCAAGAAAATGCAGCCTTTCATGGGGTTTAGAGAAAAGGAGCCTGGCAATGGCTCCCCAAAGTCATTGTCTAGTCCCCTCCTCTGAGGAATACTGGACTTGTCCAAGCCTATGACATGCAGTTCCAGGACAGTGACTAGAGAGATACATTTAACGGTATACTTTGAAGGTTTATTTTTATCTTCCTCCTTAGCTGGAGGTGGAGCTCAGTTTGGGGCCTGCTAATGTTTAGAGGATGCAAGTGGGGTTATAATGGTCTTTCTAGCTGCCATGGCCATTTGGATCCATCTGTGCAAGTGCCTGTGGGTAGACTTTCTCCAAGACCTTGGTTCATGCAGCCTTGATAACAGATATAGTACTTGATGAAGTACCAGNAGGCACGGCTCAGGACAGCATGACTTCTTCAGAGCTGTCTGTCCCCAGAGGCCGAGAGCGTGGCCCTCTGCACTTCCCCACATGCTCATTATCCGTATCTAGATACTGTTGTAGACTCTTAGACAGTGGATTACGGGATCCCATGAAGGCTCCAGGACTGGCTTCCTGGGCATCTGGAACTTAAACATGGTATGTTTTCTCCTGTCAAAGCTTGTACGTTCACTGTGGGGATAATGTGGTTCAAGTAAACAGCATAGAGATAACTGGGTGATGGCTCTGTCCCCTCCCTAGAAACTTTGAAAACCTTGGAATTCCCTTTGCTGATTCACCGGTTTGTTGTCACTGAGTTAGTAAACAGAATTGAGGGGCTGCATGTGCTGGTTTCAGGGAGGTAGACAGAACAGGTGAAGAACTCAGGTGAGCCCCAGGAAGCACCCACTTGAGTGTCCTGAGGTACACACAGGACAGGGCAGTCCAGCCAGTTAAGTGACAGAGGTGTCATGTAGATATTGGTGGCAGGACATTGTTAGAAGGGAGGACTTCATCATGGGAAACTTTACAAGGTGATGGATTCTTTGTCACATCACAGAGGGAGGGCAGGATTGGCCCATTGGGTCAAGATTTACGGATTAAGTAAGTAGTTTGTATAACATCAGGGCTTTGGGACCAGGCCCTTCTTTGGTGGGATGGTGAGACCTTGGGCTTTGTACCTTCAGGGGTTGGTTGAGGTCCAGGAAGGGACAACTGGAGAGCAGAGTACACTTTTTCATACATCTGTATAGAGCAGGGCTGCTTGCGCCATGTAGAAGTTGGCAATCTTGGAGTCTTTCGGGGAGGGTAGGCAAGTAAGGCCTAGGGGAGATAGATATTCTCCTTCTGAAGCCTTCCCTGTGAAGTTTCAGGCACAAAGCAGGAGAGAAGCCACCTCTAGCTGAAGAAGGGCAGCCCACTCATAGGCTGAGCAAAGCCCGAGCATCCACTCTGACATGCATACACGGCAATTATACTGTTAGAAGGGTCACAGCTAATGGAGTAATTCTCCAACTTGAGCCGCAAGCATGCAGGGCCTCTTTGTACCCTGCAAGATCCTGTGGGCTGGCCCTGTGCCCCTTCAGAAGGGGAGAAGCTAGACTTTCAGAAAGAGTGTTCATTATTGTTCTTCAGTTCACTTAAGAGTACAGTCTCCTCTGGGGGAGTTTGTACCTCTGTGATTCTGCACGTGGCTTGGGACCCCTGTAAGAACTTCATCACCTATTGAAATGCAAACTTTTCAGGATGGGGTAGCAATTTCTCTTTCCATATAACCCTAGGTAGGGTTATGCTCTTGGTANTTTGGAACATAGGGTCTTCTGGGAATTTCTTATTTGACTAAATGGATTTTAGCTTACTTTAGAAGAGGCAACATGCCATTCATCCACCAGCCTCCCCTGATTACCTTCTTAAATCTTTATGGCAAGCAAGAGCCATGACTTCAGAGTTGAGACATGGGTGAAAATGCGCAGTGGTCAAAATGAGTTTCCCAAGGGCATATGGCTGGTCAGTGGTGGGCTGAGGTGAACAGCCCAGTCTACTCTGTTACACAGAATCAACTTGACTGCTCCCCTTGTCTTCAGGCTCCTCCGCTGGCAAACTGGTGTAGGTTGATAGCACATCAGAGGAGAATCTGTCTTCCAAGGAAAGGACCCTCCACCCCCACCCCGCTAAGGCTGTTGCCGTTTTGTTTTCTTCCTAAACTTATGTTTCACTTTATTTAATTAATTAATTAATTTATTTTTTACCAAGAGGCAATAAAAATTCTAGGCTGTGAATACTGAGCTATGCTGGCATACCTCAGAGAGATAGCAGGTTGGGTTCCAGACTGCTCCAATAAAGCAAATGTTGCAATGAAGTGAGTCACACAAAGTTTTTGATTTCCCAGTGCATATAAAAGTTATGTTTACACTGCACTATAGTTTGTTAAGTGTGTAACAGTGTCATGTCTAAGAAAGCATATACCTTACTTAAAAAAATACTCTACTGCTAAAAAGTGCTGAGGGTTATATGAGCTTAGAAAAACTGGTGCTGATGGGCTTCCGTGATGTGGGGTTACCATATCATCTGTGAGCTGATGGCCTTCCATGATGTGGGGTTACCATATCATCTGTGAGCTGATGGCCTTCCATGATGTGGGGTTACCATGTCATCTGTGAGCTGCAATAAAGTGAAGCTCAGTGAAGTCTGTCTGGGGCCTGGAAAGATGGCTCAGTGGTTAAGAGCATGGGCTGCTTTTCCAGAGGACCAAGGTTCAATTCCCAGCGACTACATGGCAGCTCACAAGTGTCTGTAACCCCAGTTCCAGGGGATCTGATACCCTCACATATATGTACATGTAGGCAAAACACTAATGCACATAAAATAAAAATAAATTATATATATATATATAAAATAAAGTTTAAGAAAGTTTATATAAAAAAACTTTAAAAACGTTTAAAAAAAAGTTTAAAAAAGTCTCTAGAATCGGGTTGGGTCTTATTGTCTTACTTCTTTATGGGCCTCCAGGACCCTATCTGGTTCCATCTCTGGTATATTTTTGTCCTGTTCTTGCTTGTGTTCATCAGACAACTCTTTAGAGCCCAAGTCTGTTGTCTCCAAGGAGTCTTACTTGCAGGGTCAACTTAGGTTGTGGAGACTGTTCAAATGCTCACAAGTCCCTAAGCTGTAGTAACCCCAGGCACCACTGACTGATTTTGCTTTTAAATGAGAAACTGAACTCTTGCTAGCTTACAGTTGTGAGTTACTGTTGGAGACCAGGAAGCCAGGGGCTGGAGGATGGGCTGGTCAAAGAGCAAGGAGGGTATGGGAGAAGACATTACAGGGCATTCGTCTGCAACTATCACAAGTTCTCTGGGAGCTGCCACAGAAGCCATTTACTCCGCACTGTCACTTTTCCAGACGGGGATAATGGTGCTGGCCTAGCATGGTCATGAAGATCAAATGTGAAATGTGAGTTTTGTACTCACAGAAGGTGTCCCAGCAGAACTCATGTCCTCAGAGTACTTTTTGTCATTTTTAACTCTTTTGTTTGCTTGTGAGCAGGATTACCTTTAGGGTTGTGTGGCATTGGTAGGTTTGTAAAAGCAGAACTTATACTGCAAAGCATTGGGTCTGAATGTCTAGGCCTCGGGGATACAGCTCAGCAGCAGAGTGCTTGTCTAGCATGGATGAGACCTTTGATTTAATTCCCCATACTTAAAACTGAATGGCCACACTTCCCTTGGGAAAGGACAACTGAAAGAAATTTCCCAATTTAATTCTGTTCTAAGGGGAGGGGAGTAGAGTAGGAAGGAAGCAAATCTTCATTGGAATACACTAAGCATAATTATTATTAGTCTCCATGGAATATGTAGGGCTATGCCTGGTGGGGCACACCTGCAATCCCAGCACCCCCAGTGTGAGGCAGGAAGTTGTTCAGTTGAAAGCCAACCTGGAATGTAGAGTGAGACTCTGTTGCAACCTTCCAAAGGAATATTAAGTGTTAAAGAGGATATGGCAAGCTTTAAGAAGGCCAAATGCCAGAGTGAAATTCCGTTTTATTTAATGATTTCCAGTGACTTACTTTTTTTTTTTTTAATCTACTGATTGCCATTTTTTGGGGGAGGGGTATGGGGCCTCACTGCATTGTGCAGACTTGTCTTGAACTTGTAGTTTCAAGTGATCTTTCCACTTCAGTCTTCTGAGTTGCTGGGACTATGGGTGTGCCACCATTCTGCATCCCTGAGCTACTTCCTCCTGCTTTGGGTTGGAGGAATACTCTCCCTCCCATCTCCTACAAACCAAGTGGATGACTGACCCAATGAGTATTTCCTAGTAAGGAATTTGGGATTATTTTTTACAAACTTAAGTTTTTCTTATATTCTTTTCCTGCATTTCAAAGAAGTTTACAGTATATGATGTATGTGCACATATGTGTACATATTCATGTGTATGAGTAAGGGCATGCATATGCCAGGCATATGTATAGAGGTTATAAGGTCAGAGGACAGCCTTAGTGTTGGTCCTCACCTTCTTTGTTTGAAACAAGGTCTGGATGTGGCTGGATTCCTGACTGTAGTCCTACCACTGTTGGGAGAGGAGATAGGAGGCTTGCTGGGGCTTCCTGCCTGTCAGCCTAGCACCAGTTTCAATGAGAGATCCTTCATCAAAGGAAAAAGGTAGAGAGTGATAGAACAGAACAGGTCTGCTGGTTTCTGCACGTACACGCACAGGTACATACATCTGCACACATGCACATACACCACACATAACCTACCTCTCTCTCACATACATGCTAAATAAAATAAATTTAGTTTTTAGAAGTTTTCTTTATATTTTTGTATTTTTAAACATCATAGTATTTATTTTATACACATATAAAAATTCAGAAAAATATACACAGGAAATAGAAAAAAACCCCACAGTCTTATCACAGAACACAAAAAAATCTCTACTAACATTTGAGTATGTATCAAGTTTTATAAAAGGGTGATTTGACTGTGTACATGGTCTTGCATCATATATATATACATATATATTTAATGCTTTATGAAGTTTGGTTTTAATGGATGATTTTTTTTCACTGACAACATAATTTTCTTTTCATTGTTCCTACTTTTTGGTGTTGGTAAGAAATACTTTAAGGGCCTTCAAGATAGCTCAGCAAATAAAGGTGCTGGCCAACATTGTGGAAGGAGAGAACCAGCTCCAGCAAGTTATCCTCTGACTTCCAACACTGCAGCATGGCATGTATTCCCTCCATCCCCCGTGTCCATGCCTACAAATAAAGTATGCCCATGTGCACACACAAGCACACTCTTAAAGGCACACACACCACACACATTGTGAAGTAATTTCCCAAAGAGGGAAATTTCCAAGCTAATCATTATTTAAAGAAATTTTTCCATGAAGCCCCTGCAGAGGAATAAATCTCTTTCCTTACTGTATGTCACTAGGCTTATGGATGAGGCCCTTGTAACAAATCCCAAATTAATAAGNGAAAAGCACACAAATTAATATAATGTAAAGAATATAATTTTATTGTGTGCATGTACGTACACAACATGGAGACCCTCAGAATTGAAAACATAAAGAGGCAGGGAATGCCGTGTATGTTCTATGCTAGATTTTATGGAGAAAGGGATAGTCATGGGAAGGTATGAGTGGGTGGCAAAGTGTGACACTGGTAGTCATGAACCTGGGGAGGTGGCACTTAGTGAATTCTGCACAGATTCTTCTGTGTCCACTATTTTTTTTTTTCCAAGACATGATTTCACTATGTAGCCCTGGCTGCCTTAGAACTAACTCACTCTGTAGACCAGGATGACCTCGAACTCACAGAGAACAATTGGCCTCTGCCTCCCATGTACTGGGATTAAAGGTGTGCACCACCATGTCGGCATGTGTCTGGTATCTTGGGCAATTGATGCTCCTTCTCTCTAGGTATAGTGTGTGCCTGGAGACGTGCTTCGGGGCCAGAACAAAGGAAGCTGAGATGGGCCTTCCCAATTCTGCTGTCTAACCATGTATGTTCTTCACTTCATCTCCTATCTCGCTACCCTCCTATGTCTCTTANGGAGTGTCCAGGGCTTGGAGTTTCCTCTTTCATTACAGGCGATGGAGAGGGGTCATCATCTGGGGCCTCCCTAGGATCCATCAGTATGAGCGTCTTGACGTAAGCCTGCCTATGTGTCTTCTTCTCATACTCAGTGCTTGTGTGTGTTCAGCTCACCTTGCAGATCTGCAGAACACTGCAGGGGAGGAACACTGCCTTCCGTTCAGGCGTGACTCCCTTCTCTGTCCATGGATCGCCACTGGCTATTTCTGAGACAGGAAGCTCCTGAGGGGCCCTCTGTGCAGGCCTTTGCCCAAGAGGGTGTCGGATAGGCCCTGCAGGGCTTCCAGGCTGGTTAACGGGGGAGAGCAAGGCACCCAAACCATTTTCAGCTCTGCATGTGCAGATCCAACGTTTTAAGCATACCTACATTTACCTGCACCAGCGAGGCAATCGTTTTGCATTTTAATGACAAATCAAGTACGCTAACTTGCATTTGAAACGAAAGTGCCTTAAATGTCTTTGGCTGTCAGAATGAGATGTTAGGAGCTTGATGAAAAGCGAACAAAGAAGACAAAGTATGAAGCCTGGATACAGTGCAAAATGAAATAAAACCTTGTATGGCCTGTCAGGGGTGTCAGTTGATATTCATATCTAAAGCACATTATAGCATTACTTTGCAGCTCACAGCTTACTCATCTGTCTTGTTTAATTCATCACATTCGAGCCCACATCTTTTAAGTCTCGTGTGTCAACAATGGAAGAAATCTGTTAATTGACAAATGAGTGTCACAATGTGAATTGGTGCCTTTACATCAGCGGCAGGTGTAGTCTCTTTTGTTTTTTGTTGGATCTATTATTGGCATAAGCCAGTGTAAGACATCTGTCTTTGTCGGAATGAGAAATGACAGGCCTTCTTGGCTGTCATTGTCTTAGCGCGTGCTCATTCTGTGAGATACTGTATAAAGATAAAATGTCAGTTAAAAGAATATGAAAAACTATCTGGAGGAAGTCCTTAAATTACTCAGAGAGGGGATCCGGGAATTGGGGTTGGAATTGAAATCCGAGTGTTTCACTTTGCATCTATCACACCTATTTAAAAATAATATTTCCTGAGTAACAGGATGAAGTGATCAAGCATTTGGGGAAATGTTATGTTGTGCTGGTATAATTAGCTTGATAAGGTTAGGAGAAAACTCTCCCTCTGCAAGACAGGAATGAACTCATTATAAGGTCATCTCTCCGACAAGCACGGAATTGTCTCAATACAAACACTCCAGGTAGGAGCCAGCCCTGATTTGCATGGATTTGGAGCTACTGAAATTGTTCCCCTCCAATTTCTTTTTCCGTTATCTTCTTATCTCAGACCAATGAGAAGCATAATGGGATGGAAAGCAGAGTTGTAGAGGGACGAGACAGTGAGCAGGGAGAGAGCTGTGTGTGTTGTTATCAAGTTTCTGGTGTGCTGGGAGACGCACTCAGGTCTGGATACCCGAGGCTCTGTGGATGGGTCACAGGAGTGCTGGTGAGAGGAGGTATCAGGGGTTTGGTGATGAAGGACCATTCTTGTACTTGGTCTCTCTTCACTGCAGCAGGAGCTCGACAGCCTGGACTTTAGGGATTGTGAGGACAAGGTGACTTCAGTGAGGCATGTCCTGGTCAAAGATGGGCAGACTCTAGGGGGGCTGCCCAAACTTGAGTGTGTCCTCAGGCCCTCCCTACTGTGTATCTGATGGAGTCGGTCTGTGGTTGGCCCGTGCACTCTTCTTATCTCACAAGTTCTGACATAGGGTTTACCTGCTGCTGAGCAGACCTAACTCAAGTACCAGTGTTCAGTCTGTCCTTCCCATAAGCTATCTGGGGTNTTCCCCAGATATGACATTGTTATGAGAAAGGGAAGGTGTGGATCAGACTGTTCCAGATGGCTTCAACATCAAGAAATTATTTTGGGTGGAGTAGATCCCCAACAACTTTTGTTAATCCTGCTGGGACCTGGTGAATCCTGGGAAGACGCAGGAAGGGAAAGGCTGTGGGGCCTCAAGGCCAGGCTTGCCTGTCCCTTTCTCTCTCATTTCAGCTAGTCATGACTCAGAGTGTGAAGTTCCCTCTTTCAAGTCTCGCAAGCTAACAATGAGCTAGGGAGGAATTGGGATGATGAAGCTGGTGTTTTTCTGGGGAAAAGCCATTGTCTTTGGAATGGGAAGCCCATTGTCATCCTCCATTTTCCCCTCCCTCCCCGGACTGTCTCCTCCTTCCTTTCAGATTCTATATATGGCAGACTTTTCCTGGCTGACCCTTAAATGCTCTGTTTTGGAGGAGATTGTAATTTTGCTTTTCCAATTAAAACAAGGCTTGTCTGAGGGTGTTAAGGCAGGCTAGAGAGAAAGGAAGGGAAATAGCCCTTCTAAAAGAGTGTCTATACGTTGAATCAAAATCCCCTTTCTTTGCAAACTAGGCTATTTGCTGCATTGAGGAGGGCTGTTTTGTTTCATTGGGAGGCGCATACTTCATAGAAGCAGGGTACCAGAGCATGGAGAGTAGGCATGTGTGGCTGTACATATCTCCTGTTCACCTTCTAAAAATGGGCAAGGCATGCGCGTCTACCTAGTGTTTATCTACACACACATCTGTGTGCACAGACACAGGCCAGACCCGCGTGCAGACNTCCTTTGCTGAGTATACTGAAGGACATCAGAAGAACATTTTTCGGGCCCCCTTTCTGTTTTTCACTGCCAGCTGTCACAGAGGGCCTGAAACAGACACACAATTTATTGGGTAGCGTTTGGAAACCTGTCGGTGGTAACGACTGTAGCTCTGATTTCAATTAACACCCACTAAATTTAGGCGAACTCGGCGCATGTGTGGACCTGTTGAACACGCTTTGCATCATGTTGGAAAAAAAATCTGAAGTGGCATAGTTTAGAAAAGGGATGGTGGTATATGNCCAAGTGGTTTGTCTGTTCCTTCCCCAACGTGGCACGTGGTGGCAGCTCCTCTGTGAAATGCAGAGGCTTTGAGTCTTGGGTTTTTGTAAACCAACCTTTAATTGCGGAGAGCACAGCTAAAGTTTTAGCTTCCAATCTGGTTTACAGAAATACTACCTTGCAGTTCATAATTCACCATTTCTCACTCTGTATTCACCCCCTTTTCTGGCTATTTGGGTGAAAACAGCTGGGGAAGGGGCCNCATTTTATGATTAAGGCACTAAAAGATTAGCCGTAGGCACTGCCCCATCTCTGGGGCTGCAGAACTCTGGCTGCTGACAGCAGATCTGTTTTGAATCGGACTCAGATTAAAGTGAGTGAAAATCATTTGGGGGCTGAGGGCTCGAAAGGTCACACATGTAATGAATTGTGGGTGCTTGCCTGGCTTCCCAGGCGAGAACCGTAAGCAATTATTAAATGCCATTGTACATCAGGAAGGGTTGGTTGGTGGTGACTTTGAAGCCTTCCAGAAGGGAGCCTGGGAGATTGCAAGAAGTGGTAATGAGGCCTTCACTGGGAGGGACTTGGGGGTGGGGTGAGTTGCTGCAGCTTTATTTGGGGAGGAATCTTTTATTCCTCTCTCATCTTTGGTCTGCTCCCGTCTGTAGTGATGGAGGCAGCAGTTGTGGAGGGATGGTTTGGGAGTGGTGGCGGTAGTGGTACCTTTCTCCTTTGCCTTGGTGAATTCCTTCAGTGGCTCTCTGCTGTGGGAGTGAGGGGTTTTGCCCCAGCCTTGAGCTGTTCTGCAAACATTAACACACACTCACCAACAACTTCTTCNCTGAGGCCATCTCAAGCTACCCTGGCCAGCTGGGCACCTGTGAAAGCCTGATAAAGGTCTGAGGTTCATTTTCTCTTGCAGGTGAAGAGCTGGAGTGACCTTGGTTGACCATGGCTGTGCCCACTTTCCATTCCCTCTTGCTGTTTTCCANCTCAGGTGGTATGGCCTGGTGCTGTGGAAAGCTTCCAGAAAACTCCATCACAGCAAGGAGCCAGTCTCCACTGAATGCCCCCTTGTCCCACTTAGAAGCCATTCTCTCAGGACGCCCCTGTTTTAGCTTGTGCAAAAACCTTGACATAAATCTCAAAAANATGAAAGGAGAGGCAGGAGGCTGGGCGCTTACATCGTTCCTCGTAGTTGGCCACCGTGTTTGTTCTTTCCGGCCTGGATCGGTTTACTCACTGCTTACTAGATACTTGCTGTGTGCCAGGTGAGAGGCCTGGCAGGGATGGTACAGTGGTAGCTCACTTCCCAAGAGAGGTACCCATGTAGGAGTAGGTGAATACAACCAAGGGACAGGATACAATGCCCACCCACCGAGGGAGGTGAGGGAAGGTGTCCTAGAGTGGGTATATTTCAGAGTTGAATCTGGAAAGAGGAGCAGGCTAGACCATTTGGGGGAGTGGGGCTGACTCTATAGGCAGGAAGGTAAGCCTGAGCAATGGCAGAGAAGGGTGAGAAAGTCAGGGACAGGGCTGTGCTTGGCCTGGTAGGTAACACTCCCTTTGGTCATTTCTTTGCTTTCCCTTCCCCAACCTTCCTCTTCAGTTTTTTGAGACAGGGTCTTAAGTATGCCAGGCTTTTTTGGAGTTTGCTGTGTAGCTGAGGCTGATCTTCTGTGTCTGATTCTTCAGCCTCCTCCCCGCAAATGTTGGGATTATAGATGTATGCCACCACACCTNGTGCCTCANTTGTCATTTGGTCTCTAGTAGTCTCTGGCTTGTCCAGTAACACACTGGGTGTCTCGGATCCTCAGGATGGTCCATAGTAGACTTCTGCTTTCTTTGCTTCTTGTGAGTCTCATCTTTTCTTCTTCTACATTTCATCCTGGAGTTCCTCCCATCTCTCAATGGGGACCAGTCAGGTTGATGAGGAAGAAGAGGAAACAGANGATCCCCGCTGCTCCCCAACAGGTATATAATGGTGTTGACTCCCATAGGCATGATTGTGCGTGGCAGACATGGAAAGTGCTAGTTCTTCACCTACCCTAGTTCCCTAGTGCTGTTATCCTTATTCTCCTGTTCACGTCTTACTAAGGAACCTCTACTCACTCAGGCTTAGAACAAATGGTTGATAAAGGAGTAAAATTCTCCAAGGAACATGTCCAAGCTTCTGGTGATGATCCTGGATGGAATGCTTAAGTATTAGGCGTCTAGGGTCTGGCAAAAGGATTTTATTTTAGGGGAGAGGTAGGAGGCATCTACCATCATCTCAAAGTCTTCACATAGATGCTAGTGACTCTCCGTTGTTTGGAAGCTCCTTTGCCCTCAGGTGTCTGTAGTTAACAGACTCTCTTTTGAGTGTACAGACGGGAAGTGAAGAAGGCTGTTGGCTGTGAGGCAAGAGTATAGGAAGATGGGCCATTAGGAGTCTAGCCACACTTTATGTTTTCACTACTGTCTCGTCACTGNATGTTGGGGATATGGCCTGTTGGGCATACCCTCTGTTGACAGGGTTCTTTCTGGAAGGGATCCTTCCAGAGCACAGATTTTGCTCAAGATGGACACCCAGTGTGACCAGACAAAGCCTCAACTAGCCAGTAGTTCTTCTCAGCTATGGCCTGCAGATTCTTGTGGTTGGAGTTGCTTTAGAGTTGCTTTTTGGTCCAGTGAACTTAGAATGAAAGGAAACTTTTTTCCTGTTATAGTAGGTTTTTGTAGAGGGCCTTTGTGGGAATGTTGGGCACATGGTTTGGTGGGGGAAGGGTAGGAAGCGTGAATACNAAGCCCCAAAGGGGATGGTGTGGGTTGGGTAGGTAGGGGCTTGTCTGCATTATTGGTCCATGGCGCCCATCCAGCCTGTGGCCTCTCTCACACAAAGCCATCGTTCTGATTAATGGCATCCGTGTCTTGAGGCATGGATTGTATTAGGACTTGTTTAACAGTTCTCGCTNTACATCCNCTTCCCCTGGAAGTGCACCAAAATAGGACGAGAGGAAGAAAGGGAGCGAGAGAAAGAGGCTGCATTTGGACAGGGTAGAAAGGAAAGCTTTTTTCATAACTGCTTTCTGTGACTTTCTGTAGTCTTCGAGGCTTTATCTCCACAGCACTCCTATGGGAGAGCCAGGGGGAAGTGAAGACAGACATCTTGGGAAAGAAGATGGGTTTCCCTGCCAAAACTGGGAGATGGTGCTGGCTCTCTTGGCTCTTTAGAAACTCCAAGAAATCTGCTGACATTTTAAAGGAAAAGAAAGTGGGGGGGGCAGGGAGAGAGATGATTTATGATGACATCACATGTTGCCCAAGCAGATCCTGTGAGAGGAAAATGGCTTTTATAGAGAGCATGTTGCAATAAAGAAAGAGTGAGTCACTAGGGGAGCATCACCGATTGAAAAGCCTTTAGTTATCTGCTTTATCTACTGCCTCCCCGGACCCAACCAGAGGCCTTAGTAGCCTCAAGGGCCTTGCTGCACANAGCCCAGAGGTTCAGGAGCCTGAGCCTAGCCCAAACCCAGAGCCTGCCCTGCTTTCCCTCTGTTCAACCTCTTCCTGATAACTTCGATTGCATCTGGTGTTGTTCCCAGTTTTCTGTCACGTACACATGTTTTACAGCCTGTGTGTATGCATGCACATGTGTGTGGGCGCATGTTGGGAATGGGTGTGCGTTGGGAGATGGGTAGTAGGGGAGGGAGTGGTGAGGGGAGCCAGCGGTGTCTTTGCTTGTCTTAGAGCTGCAGAATATGATGCTGGACTTGTGCGGAAGGATGGGTCATGGCTACCATGCTTGTGTTGTAAAGGCTTTATGGGTTGGTGTAGCTGATGGATCCAGTGTGAGCCATGCTATGGTGTGTAATGTGCTAACCGCTCACAGGACACCAACACTAAATCTCAGTGACAGAAGGGTCCCAGAGACTTGTCCTCAAGAGTCCTGCCTTCCTGGTTCTCAGGCATCACTTCTGTTGCGTGACATGCTCTCCCATGTTTTCAAGACTTGAGTGCCTTCTTGTTCTTTTCTCTGCCAACACAGTCTGAAGACCAGGTCTGAAAACTTTTCAGATGAAGGCCAAGTTATCAGAATGACTTCTGACTTGCTGGTATGTGTTTGCATACCAATGAGGGTCAAAGCATAAAGCTGGAGGGCAAAAATGCTTCCAGAGAAGTTCTTGCTATTAGGAGGGACCTGGGTGTCCTGCAGAGACTGGGGTCTATTTGAGGAACAGGCAGATAGTTGTGCAACTGTATTGGGTTGATGTTTTTCCTTCTCTTGGTTTGCGTGGCTTGGAGCTCACCTCTGTGGATCAGATCCACCTTTTAGGTGCCCTCAGATGTTCCCCTGGAACCATCAGGTCCCCAGAAGGCATAAGTTTGGGAGTCTTATGAGAAGGGCTGATATTTCCAGAGTCATGGTTAAGACATCCTTAGGCCTTGACTTTGGGGGACCAGGACAGGCATGGCATCATCAAGCTTTTTCCATGCTCTGTAAGGATCCAGTTCAGATTGGAGAGGGCTTGATTAATGAGCCCACCCCAGCCTGTCCATGGTATAGAACTGCTCTTGTTTTCACTTGTGGACTCAGAGGCTCACNCTGGGCCCTCTGCTTTGAACAGAGAGGTTGACTTCATCCTGGAAAAATGGTCTGTCATGTTTATGTTCTTGGTGTCTGCTAGGCACAGGCATCTCCTTTTAGTCCTTTAAACAATCATAGGGGACAGTGCTGGCAAGCCACCCGTAATCATATCTCTCTGGGTCTTTTTTTTTTTTTTTTGAGTTCTGATGCAGCAGTTAGAAAGTCACAGTCCCTGTGTTTGAGAAGCTGATCTTTTGGGTCCAAGAGTAGTCCTAATTCTATCCAAAAGTTATGCTTCTCATCCTGCACATATCCTGGTTGCTGGNGAGTTGAGCTTCAGGTAAGAGGCAGGCATTGTGAACTGTCGTCAGCAGCCATTCGAGGTCNATCTTGTCACGTTCCTTTCCCTGACGTGGACTAGGCAAACCATGCTAGGACCTCACGGTGTCCAACATGCAGAGTCAGCCTCAGAACTTGGCTTAGTCTGTTTTGAGTCTCGTGTTCCCTCTACCCAACCAAGCTCTTGCTCAGCTAATGGTACCCATATTGTTGTGAGTTCTGCTGTTTTTCACTTAACATGTCAAAAGCATTTTTCTGTGTTTCTATAGTGTTCACGATAATCTTTTTAAATGACTACATGATTTCTCTCCCCGCGCTGATGCTCTCTAAATGTAAACCAGCCCCCGAAATATTGAATGTTTATTTCTCATTTCTTTGATGTTGGAATTGAGTGAAGAGTTCTGAGTTCCCTTTATGTCCCCCAAAAGGGGCAATTAGCCCAGCACAGATGGAGCCTTGTGGGGGGCTCCAGGTTGTATGTGGATCCCTATGTCAGGAAGGTTCATGGNAGGAGAGAGTGACTCATTGTCCTTGACTCTTCATTTTGATTCAAGCCAGACTTTGTTGCTGGGTCCTTGACCCTCCTTCCTCAGGGAAAACCCAGATCATTGGACATCTGGTCCCTTCTGTCCCCACCCATTTGTCCACCTTATTCCCCAGGCCCAAATCCATTCTCTGCCTGGAATGCCCCTTGCTTTTCTCTCTTCCAGTTTCTCTCTGCCGAATCTACCTTACCTTTTAAACCTCACCCCAACAGCTTGGCCAATGTCAATTTCTTCTTGCACCNAACTGCCCGAAACTGCCCCATCCAATCTCATAGCAATTTAGTTGCTGACGAGGGAATTTTGACTGCTCCAAACCAAGTGAGGAAAGAAGTCCAGGGGCCGACCACTGTCCATGCCCTCGTCATGTTCCAAGCTGTCTTCTGCTCTAGTCTTGTTCAGTTCTTAGGACCCTGTGTGGTACAATTCATTACCTTCCCCTCACAGTGAAGAAATTTGCTCCAAGTTGTCAGAACCCGGGCAGGAGGCACTGACTGTCACCTAAGTGGCCGTGCTCTCAGGTGGCAGAGCCCATTTCTCAAACTTCCCACCCATTCCCTTTATCTTTGGTGTCCAGTGTCTGGTGCAAGACACGGAGTAGGTGCCCATTAAGTGCTTGTCGACTTGTATGTTGGATGGTTTCCTTTGTGGGGGTAAGAGTTCCCCTGTGCAGTGCTGAATCAGGAGGGAAAAAATGCAGCTGGCCCTGCATGCAGCCTGTGCTTTTCTTTCCAAATGCTGATCTCTGCAGTTTAGCAGGGGTCAGGCAATGACAAGAGGCAGAGAGGAGGAAAAACATCTTGAAGCTGCCTTCTGCTCTGAGCTAGAGAGCAAAGCCCCACATCTGGTCCTTGTCCTCACCCTCTAGTTTCTCTCTTCCACTGAGGTCCTAACAACAGGCAGAATGAAAGTCTGGCCAGATGTGAGAGGGAGGTGGTCTGCACTTGGCAGTTCCCGGCTCAGGGGCTGGGACCTGAGGTGGAGGTTGGAAGGAGTATCTTGAACTTGCTCAGGTCAGGTATGGCCAGGACAAGATTTGGTCTCCGCAATCTTGAATTTTGCATCCCTTTTTGCCTGTGCTGAACGGAGACAATCATTTCCGCCATCAAACTTTTTAAGGAAGCTTCTGGAAGCTCTGGAGGCTTGACAAGAGATTTGAGACTGTATGTAAAGCACAGTGGGGGCCCACTCAGAGGTTAGGCTGAAGTGGACGCTGAGCTGGCGCTTTTATGCAGAGGCCGGCACATACATGGTGATAGAGTTAGCTGAAAGCCTTAGAAGCCACACGTGCTATGCAGTGGTAGAGGGGACGGCTGGTAAACTAAACGGATAATTGGGATAGGCATTTTACAGAGGGATGTTACTGCATGTTACACAGGTAAGCATGTTTGGAACTGCTGGGCTCATGCCTCAATTTCAGAAGTTCTCAGAGCCTCACACTGACATTACCAGACAGTCTGAGTTTGGAGACAGGAGTTATGAATGCATCTGTAGGTGGTCTGTAGGTGCGGGAACTCAGGCAAGGTCCTTGGATTCAAGTCTGAGCATCCTGCATATTTCTGGCTACAAGGTTTGAAAAGCTGCCTTCTGTGGCTCAGTTTCCTCTCTTACGGAATTCTGGCTCAGAGGATAAAATGAGGTGATTCTCGTAGGCAGATCATGTAGTGTCTGGCTTATGGTAACTGTTCAGTATGTGGTAGTGGCTATTGCCATTTGTGTCCTCATGATCTGGGTCATCATCTCACCAGTGACCATGGAGACTTTGCCCTAAAGCACTGGTTTTCTGCATCCTGCTACTATCAGCATCACCTGGGAGTTAGCTGGAAACACAAACCCTTGAGCTGTTGCCCCACCGAGCTTCCGATTCAGTAGAGCTGGGATTGGGATAGGGTCCAAAAGTCACAGTCTCCACAGACACCAGTGTTTCTTGTCATATTATTTAGAGCACAGACGTGTGTCACATGCTATTCATCCAGCCATACCCAGCTCACTGCCGCTTTATGAGATAAGGTCTCATGTAGCCCAGGCTGACTTCCAGTTCACTATATAGCCAAAGATGACCTTGAACTTTTGATTCTCCTACCATTACCACCCCCCCCCCAATGCTAGGATTACAGGCATGAGCTACTAAGTTCAGCTTAAACATAACATTTCGTGTTGTGCCTTGTCCTACTTCTGGAGACTGGTTCCTTCCATTGGACTGTAAGATTCCTATGTACATGTGACACGGTAGTTGATGAACTTGATAAACATGATTGAGGATGATCATCACCTATAGGAATTGTTCCTCGTTGTCTGCCATATCGTTATATTTGGCACCTGTATGTTCAATGGTGCACATCACCTTGCAAGGGCAATTTTACTGGATGGTGCTTTCTGTCCACCAGACTGCTCATCAAGGTGGAAATGAATTCTTTTGTATCTAGACTAGTACCTGGCAAGCATTCTTGTTACAACAGCAGCAGCAGCAGCAGCAGCAGCAGCAGCAGCAGCAGCAGCAGCAGCAGGAACAACAACAACAACAACAGCAACAACACTAAAACCAACTCTTTTAAAACCCTTTAAATGTCTCCTGGGTACATCAGAACACTTTATGGTCTCCTGGGCCTAGCTCTCTATTTTCTTCTGTAGCTCCTATTCCCTTTTTCCTGTTTCCTATGTGATGTTTCTCCCTGAGAGCCATTCTGGGAGGTCTCCCAAGAGATTATTATGAGTCTGGAGGGGCTTTAGGGANGGTTAGAGCTATTGGTAGGAGCCAGTGCCTTAGAGATGGGAAGGTCCAGTTGGATGCAGTGTAGTAGTATAGGAAGCCAGAGTAGGTCTCTCAGCCTCAAGTTTGCNACCCAGTATTCGGGAGCTGTTCCCGAGAGATAACTGGATCACCAACTCGCCTACCTTAGTCAAGTTAAAGACATCTTTTTTTCCTAAGGAAACCCTTAAGAGCTGATCACCGAAGCCCATTGTTTCAGGTAATTCATGGTTTGGTATCTGGGCTCATTTGAAGTACAAAGAGTCCAAAATATAAACCTTTTTCTTCACAATAGAATCCACTCTTGTTATTTAAATCCTAGGGTTTTACATTATAATACTCACCCATCAGGCTCAGAGAGAAATGGAACTTTTCTCTGACAATACTCTTGCTGACGAAAAATTAGCTCTAATCAAGAGGTGTCACCCAATCCCGTGCCCAGTAAAGGATGAAGCACAAAATAAAATGACCTAGTCTTTTGGATTTCTGTTTGAAGACCACGAGGCCAAAGTTAAACTGGCTACAATGGCATATGTGTGGCTAATTAATTAATAACAATAGCAGCATCATTGTTTGTCAACATGGACCTGGAACAGAAACAGATATGCTTGTGTGGACCCACGCATGGCTGGAAATGTAGTATGATGAGCTCTCTGGAGACAGCAGCAGAGGTGGACTCCTATCCCAGTTATGTGCAGACTCAGCCCATCCACTTCCTCCCCAAATTTGTTCTTGTCTCCTTTATCTTAGCTAACGGTGTCCCATCCTCCCTACATCCTGAGTTTCAATCTAAGTTCATACCCTTACGTGTTGCTCTTCCCACCCCCACCCACAGCCCCATTTCTTCTTCCACCCTTGCCAAGAGAGCAGTTGGTGAGAGTCAAGGTCAGATNCAAGCTGCTCCTCTGCTCAGAACTAGTGACTGTAGAATCTGAGTCAACATCCTGGCCATTCAGGGACTTTCTAGCATAGCTCAAGTTTTCTTATCTCTAGCCAAGTGGACTGACTCTGTATTTTTTCCTTTCTGACACAGGGTCTCATGTAGCTCAGGCTGGCCTTAAACTTGCTATAAAATAGAGAATGNCCTTGAATTTCTGATCTTCTTTCCG
The DNA here is from genome assembly GCA_001675575.1 of Neotoma lepida. Taxonomy (NCBI): domain Eukaryota; kingdom Metazoa; phylum Chordata; class Mammalia; order Rodentia; family Cricetidae; genus Neotoma; species Neotoma lepida. The sequence goes on from LZPO01097120.1 coordinate 459,044, forward strand.
CTGCCTCCTAAGTGCTGGGATTACAGCCATATGCCANGATGCCTGGTTTATACAGTGCTCAAGATCAAAGCCAGGGCCCTGTGCATGCTAAGCAAGCCAGCCCTTTACCAGCCGAGCTCCATCCCCAGCCCTTTGCCTCATGTTTTTCTAGACCTTGGTCTTGGTATATTCCCTTGTAGTAGTTAGCCAGGGCTTCCAGGTACCACAGGCTGCATGGTTTAGGAACAATAAATATTCATGTTCTCACAATTCAATAGGCTCAACATTCAAGGTATGGGCAGGCCTGNTGTCTCTGGGAGCCTCTCCTTGGCTTGCAGGTGGCCATCTTCTTGTGTCCTCACATATGTTGTCCCTGTGTGTCTGCCTGTGTTTCAAGCTCCTCTTCTTATGAGACTAGCAGTCACATTAAACCAGGGCCAACCCCAATGTCCTCATTTTACCGTAACTGCCTTTTTAAAAGACCCGTTTGTGAGTATAGTCATATCGGGGTTAGGTAATTGGTATGGTAAGACGTAAGTTTTTGAAGGGATGTATGGAAGAGAATTAAACCTCTAACACCTGTCCCTGAGGAAAAAGTCCCATTTCTACTCTGCTTGTCATGTATGTAGGTTCAGGGCCTGATCTGAGTGATGCCTTCCCCTAACTAACATTCTCCCTACTCTTGTGCAGGACTTCTTGGCAGCTCTGAGTCCCAAGAGACTACCCTATCAGCCACNCCTTCAAGTGCAGTTGTGGATGACAGTGGTATAGAGGTTGAGTTTTGCCTTCTACCNATGGGGGACTGGAGGCCTGTGTAGCTCCNGGGGCCCTGCTATCTCCACTGCCCTCAGTTTTTCCTGCTTAAGCATCACTTAGAGTGTACCAAGCCTGATCACCTGTATAATTCATGAGGGACGCCTTGTGTCACCCAGCCTGCTGCTCATTTGCNAGAATTATAGGCTTTGACAGAGCTGGCTGTGGGGCAGTCCTCCTTGTCATGGTTGCAGTAATTACTATTCCTTTTCTAATTACTTGTCTTATCCACATGGCCCCTTTCAGCTGCTGCAGTGAAGGCCCCCTGTCCTCTCAGGCACAGGCAGCCAGGTCACAGCCACCACTATGGCCCCAAGGTACAGTCCNTGTTGAGANTGCCTTTTCCTCACACCTGCTTTCCTCATTCTCTGGTTTCTGAGCCATGTTCCGTTTAAGAAAAATGAATTGCAAGCCCTTGGATTTTAGATCACTGGCCTGAATGTTAGAGGACAGGGGAGCTCGTCGCTAAGCCTGTCTGCAATGGCTGCCACTCTGAGCTGCTGGCTGTGTTCGTTGTGGGTGAAGGCAGCTCTCTTTCAACATCCTAACCTGCTGCAAGTCAGGTGGAGACAAATAGCAAAGGGAACATCATATTTAAGGGTCTGAATGTGCTGAGTGGATGCTTTGGAAACTAACCTCAGGCAAAGGTCCTTGGTTCAGGCCTGGTGACGGATGTGGCATTGTCTGCTGTTAATAACTAGGAGATGGAAGACCCAGCGAGACCATATTTTTGCCTGTCAACAGAGAATCTCCAATTCTTCAGCTTCTCAGTTTCAGCAGTTGATTTTGCCTGTGTTCTCCTCTGGGGCTGCTCCACCTTGTTCCCGATCACAGGGCTGTGTTTGACTGACTGAGTTAAAGAAGGCGTCCGTCTCTACTTAAGTGCTTATCATTGCCCATTTCCAAGACCATTCTTTAATAACTTTGGAGGAAGTTGACTGATTTTAATGAAATCCTTCCCATTATGAAGGATATTATCATATACTTCAGGTTTTATTTAAATGTAGTCTGTCCCCTTGGAACAAAATGGCAATGGATAAAAATCTCTTAAGATCATTTTCTCCAAAAACATATAATGAGGTTTAGTGGAAATTCATGCATTTTTATAAGGTATGAAGCCATTGTTTCACTTGTGTGCATCTTTGCATAAAGGAGGATGTCACCAGGTAGCCAGTGACAGCTGAGTTTGATGTGCACCCTGTGACCCGAGAGACTGACCTCAGACTTCCTTCTGGTGTTGTACTCCTTCCTGACTACCAGCCTGCCAGCCTCTCCCTCCCCAAGTCTGTCCTCTGTGCACCCCTTGTAGGTAGTACGTGGTTCTTTGGATCTGCACCCTCATTCTCCCTTGCCCCCATGGCTTTATTTCTTTTGTCTCTTGGGTCCATGTTTTCAGAGACCTCCTTCAAGGCCAGGCCATTTCTGATTGACTTCAGTCTAGGACTCCATGTTCATGGAGCTTACATTTTGGTTGGGGTATGTGGGATGGCATAGGGCAGATAGGTATAACCAAGCCAAGAGTGAAGTTGTGTCATCTAGGGGGAAGCTGAGGCTGCTCTCAGAATAGCTAAAAGGTTGACCTAGCCTGAGGAGGAATGAAAGGCATTAGGAAGGCATCTCCAGGAATTCACTCACTCATTCATTCATTCATTCATTCATTCACTCACTTCTGGAACCATTATTTATAAACCGTAGCTGCTGTGCAGATTGCTGGAAATGGGTGGGGGTGGAGCCAAGCAGGCAGGGGTTCTGCCCTCCAGAGTCTTTGTTTTAATGAGAGACAGCCAGGTAAAGTGCTGAGTTGAAGAGAACTTTAGGCAGAGGGAAGAGAACAGACATTATCCTCATCTTAGCTTGAATCACACACAAAAAAGGAAGTCAGATCACAGAGAGGCTCGTGGGTCCCCCTTTAAGAACGTAGGACCTTGTCCTGAGCTCAAGACTTGATACCATGGTTTAAGCAGGAGATTGACATGGTCATGATGTTTTAAGGTCACTTTGTCATGGAGAGGATGGGGCAGGGTTGCAGAGTTAGGCTTCTTGTCAGAGATGATGTGGAGGCTTCACTGGACCAGTGTGGGGTGAAAGGACAGTAGATGGGTTGGAACAGCATTTTAGGGATAGTTTGATGGCGTTGATGTCTAGAGGTGAGGGATAGGTGCAAACATGGCAGATTCTGAGTTTCTTTGTTAAAACTATTGGGCAAATGAGGATAGTGATCTCTGAGATGGGGAGCTGGGGAGGGGCAGGCCTTCTGGGTTTCAGGGATGAGGGGCAGATAACTTGGAGACACATTGAATTTGAAATGCCTTTGAGACATCCAGGAAGACATGGCAAGAGGGAGCTAGACACAGAGCTAACTCTCGGGTTGAGAGAAGAGTAGCCTTCCCTTGGCAGCACGGCCCAGTGAAGCACTGAAAGCCACATTACGGAGAATGGGGAGGGGCTAGATTTGCTTGAGTCTTTGAGGGAGGTTAGGGTAATAAGAGATTGTAGGACAGATCTAAGGCATTCTGGAATCAACTGAGAATAAACAGCCAGAGAGGGCAGTGGAGGAGAGTTTTAGCTTGCCAAAATCTGGGCAAAGAGAATAGTTTAATGGGGAGGGAATATTTGGAGGGTTTAAGTGTTTATCTCAAAGTTTTGGGATAAATATTGCTTTCAGCAGTAAAATGGTAGGTAGTGACCTTGGCAGAAATGATTGGATGGAATGATGGGCTTTTCAACATACAGCATCTCTGGAAGACATTCTCTTCTCTTCATCCCTATCAGTGGCTGTACTGGTCCCAGGCATCATCATCTCTTCCTGGAATGAGTGGGTCAAATGGGGGACTTTTGGTCTATGCAGTTCTCTGAAAGACTTCCACTTCTTTCCATCTTTATCAGTGGCTATCATAATCTAAGACATCATTATCTCTTTTCTAGACTCCTGCTGTAGCCCCCTCATGGGTTCATCCCTGTGTCTTCTGATGAGGCAAATCAGACTCACCTCTTCCTTGTATCACATCTTTTAGCAGCTTTCTGATGTTCTGATGAAGGCAGACTTCTTCATGTTGAGCATGTTATCTTCCCTGGTCTTGTATTATCTTCTGGCTCTTCCCCGTCTTCCCACCTCTCTGCCCAGCTGCTATAGTCCTTGCCAAATGCTTTAAACCAGTCATGTCGCTTTTGGTCTTGCAACTTTGCACATGTTGCTTAGCGGTCTCTTTGAAGTCTCCTGTCTGCTGGCTTTATTTTTACTGATCTTTCAGATGTCAGTTCTAGCTGCACGTTCTTAGTGACAGTATTTCCTGATCTCCTCTACATAGCCAGTTCTCTTTGTTGTTCATAGAACGTCACCTGTCTCTCCTTGATGGCTGTGGCTAGTTAAATTGTGGTCTCAGTTCTGGTCTCCATCCCCATCTGTGCCCTTTGCCACATGGCTTCACAGTTTCTCCCTTTGAATAGATTCCTCCGACCCACTGATATTGGCACAGCCACATGGTATGCTCAGAACAGTGAAACATAGGTGGAGATAAGACAGTCAGATGTGTGCCTCTCTTGAGTGTGTGTCATTGTCTGACACTGGCTTCATCATGAACTCACGTGAACAGCCTGGAGCCAGCCCTGCTGTCTGTACTCTAGGGTTCACCCAGCCCAGGCATGTTGTGGCATGTGTAAGAGTAAATGTTACTTAATTTCATTATTATTTAAAATATATATATTTAAAAATCTGTATGTATTTGTCAGTGTGAGTTTGTGCGTGCTATTTGTGTGCAGGTGCCTGCAGAGACCACAGGGTGTCAGGAAACTCTGGAACTGGAGTGATGTGGTTGTGAGGTACCTGCTATAGGTAGTGGGCACTGAACCCAGGTCCTTTGCCAGAGCAGTAAATGCTCTTAACTGCTGAGCCATCCTTCCAGCCTTATGATTGCTGTTTTGAACCACTCAGTTTTGATATAGTTAGTTAGGCAGACTCTTGGAAACAGTGGATACACTGGCCACCAGAGTTGCAGTTTTGTATCTATTTATTATTTATTTCTGTTTTCCTGATTGCATACTCAGTTCAGTGAGAGGATATTTTATTATTTTTGTGTGGTGTTCCATGTATCCCAAACTAGACTTGAACTTGCTATATAGCTAAGGATGCTTTGCTTTCTGTTCTTCCTGCCTTCACCTCCTAAGTTCTGGGATTGCAGGTGTGCACCACTATTTCCAGTTTATGTCGTGATGGGGACTGAATCCAGGGCTTTGTGTGTGACAAGGCAAATACTCTACTCATTGAGCTACATCCCAGCCCTGAGGATGGGTTCCAAGTCTTTACTGTGTACCATATATTTCCAAGAGTCCTGCACACTACCTGACACAGGGTAGGCATGCCACACATATTTGTGAAGTCATCGAGTGAACACTGCATTTCAACTCAGTGATGCCGGATATGTCCCTAGTTTTCCATGCTAATCATAGGAGTTTATTAGTTTTGCCTCAGTGTTGAAGTGTCAGGATATGAAATGCATTCAATANGATACTTTGCTAATTTGAAAGAAGTGATATGATAAGTTTTAGAGGTTGCCTTTCTGTGACATATAAAGACAATGTAATAAGATGTTGGTTCATGCTAAAAGGTTGTAGAATGGTGTGGACTGTGGGGAAATCACTCCACCTGCAATTGTATTTAACAAAACTTTCCCCGCCATGTGCATATGTAAAAATGTTTTCATTGTGTGTGGGAGCACATGCTCGTGTGTGGGGAGGTCTGAAGTTGATGTCCATAATTGCTTTCCAGTTTATTGATTTAGATAGAGTAGTCGCACTGAACCTGAGCTTGCCAGTTCCTGATCCTGGGGATCTGGAGTGCTGGGACAGCTTCCTGGTTCTTGGGGTCCAAACCTCTGGTCCTTATGCTAGTGTGGCAAGTACTTTATTGACTAAGCCATTTCTCCAGCCCTCTTTCTATCTGTATGTGCGTGTGTGTGTGTGTGTGTGTGTGTGTGTGTGTGTGTGTGTGTGTGTACATGGTGGCAAATGTGAGTCTGGTTGTCATCTAATGCATGTGGCAGTCAGATGGCAACCTTGATATGGAGAGTGTCTCTTATCAGTTGTCATTGCATTGCCAACCTAGCTAGTGCATGAGTTCATGAGGCTTCTTTTGCCTCTGCCTCATTTTAATCTCAGGAGCCTGGGACTGTAGACACGTGCTACTGAGTCTGGCATTATGTGGGTGCTGGGGGTCAGAATTCAGATCCCTGTACTTGCACAAGTGCTTCACCCACTGAGCCTCTCCCCACACCTCTACCCCAAATCTCAAAGCCAAAGGAATGTCATTCAGCTCCTTGGTTAATGATCTCCTCATCTGTTTAGATACACCTGACTTCATTATTTTCCACCATTAACAAGAGGAGCATTTTCACAGATCATTTCTATANTAAAAACAGAGACCAGGCATTTGAGATCTGCTTTTGATTTCAGAGTCAATTTTGGCCAATTTGACAAAAACATTCATAAAATTTGATATTTCTTTCTTACATGGGAACCCCTCTCTCTGGGTGTATTCTAGGGAGTGAACACAGAGCTTGGAGGCAGAGGCCACACCCTGCTCTTAACTGCCTCTGTGTGACTGTGGGGTGTGATTGAACCTTCTGCATTTGTAGAGTAGAATTCCCACCTGTGTGGATCCTGAGAAAAGCTTTGCCAGTGAAAGAGCTTGAGAACTCTAGTTAACCAAGATTATTGATTGTTAAATCTTAATGATTTCATCTTTCTTCCAAAACACTTGAGAAGTTTTATTGAGAATGATAAAATGCCGAGAAGCCAGACTGTCATTTTGAAGTAAAATAGACATCATTTTCTAGAATGTTCCTAGTATGGCATTGTTGTTGCCACTATTAAACAAACCAGGTTGCTGATCCCAGACAGCGAAGGGATCGCTCCTTCATACTTTCCCCATGATTCTGACCCCACTCCTCACCACAGTTCCCAATTTTACACCTGTACCTTTTCAACAGTGGATAGCAGTGTTTTAAACTGATTGACTCCTGTGAGAACTGGGTTATGGTCTTCCTATTTGGAACAAAAACATTAATTTTTAAACTAGCAACCTTATTAATGTCTGTTTCCTGAAAGTTTTTCAGTTAATTCTTTGAGGGTTTTCTTTTAGGGCATATAATCATGTCACCTGCAAAAATTATTCTCCTCTTTACTGATTTTCATGTTTCTTATATCTTTACCTTCTCTGGTTCCTTTGGCTAATAGTGGATGGTGTGTGTGTGTGTGTGTGTGTGTGTGTGTTGTTGTTGT
>LZPO01097120.1:481743-499396 GCA_001675575.1 Neotoma lepida
TCTTTTTTCTGTTGAGTTCTTCCAGTAATGCGTGACCTTGAAGTTCCTTTCCTATTGTGTCTCAGCTGAGTCACTTCTAGATTGTAGTTGTTAGGTTGCTGTATGCATCTACACACAAACCTTTGTGAATATATTTGCAGTTTTTTTTGAGTAAGTACCTGGAGGTGGGGTTTCTGAGTTACTTGTGCGTTTTGNTTCAGAAGAATTTGCTAGATCTTTCCCCAAAGTGACCTTTCCATTTTCTTGTCTGCCAGCTGGGGCTGAGCAGTCTGCCTGGTCTGGATCCTCACCAACATTTGATATTGTCAGTCTTTTTAACCATGGCCATTACTTGTGGGTGTATCATTGGATTTGCCTGTAGCCTGGGGCTCCAATATGGCCTTCCCTGGGTCCCTAAGTTCTCTGAGTTCAGTGGCGTCATCTGTATTCTTGGGGAGTGTGTGTGAGTCGCTAGTGGAATATTATGGGGCTGTAAAACTTTCTTCCATCCCTTTAAGTCCTGCAGGACACCAGAACATGTGAGAGCGCTCTGGGTCTGAAAGATGTCCATGCTCTCCGTGGTGATGCGACTACGGCATGGGTGCTAGGGGCTGGCAGCTATCGAGGCGGGTACCCTGCTGAGGTACGTGTGTGTGTGTGTGTGTGTGTGTGTGTATGTGTGCACATGCGTGCAGTGGTCTCCCTGGCGCTCACAGACCGGGGTGAGTCAGCAGCTGAGTTTCACATCCAGCCTCGTGTCACCACATTATCAGAGATGTGAGGAAACTGGACGGAGTTCAGAGAGGAGCAGCAAGTACGATTAAAGGGCTTGGAGGGATTAAGGGATTGATTTATGAGGAAAGATGAAAAGAACTTAATGNGCTCTGCTTGGCTAAGTGGGTACATGATAACAGCCTGCAAATATCTGAAGGGGATAAACACCGGAGAGGGAGGGGAATTAGCGCAGGGTGAGGAAACTGATCCAGGAATAATGGGAGAATTAACAGGAGGGAAGATGGCGCTGGCCCAGCTTTAGCAAGGGTGTGGCCCATGTGAGGCTCCTTCCCTTTGAGAGGCCCGGGGAAGATGAACCATAGGAGGTGCTGTGGCTTCTCCAGCTATCGCAGGAGGGTAAGGCGGGAGCACGGCTGAGTGCCAGCTGGGGGTGGGACCTGGTAGGGACTTGTGTCAGCCCAGACTAGAACCTGGAGGTGAGCAGGGTATGCACTGCGGGACCTAGATGTTTCCTCAAACCTTTCTTCCTCCTGGATTGAGGAACTGGCAGGTTCAGTTTGCTTGTGTTTCTGNTTCCCACCTTGCTTGAAAGGTGACTTCTCTATTTCACTGGTCTTTCCAGCTTCCCAATTATCTTCCCGTCATGTTCCCAACCTCCCTCCCCCATTTCTAACAGGGAGCTGTCCATAACCCGACATGGAATTTCTCTCTCACAGCTTGTGTGCTTTCTGGAGCTGTGGCCTTGGGATAGTGTGTAGATTGAGAAGAGTGTGGAGAAGGAAGTCACAGGGCATGGAGGCAGAGTCTGGCTCCACTCTTCCAGGGTGGGTGAAGGTGGATCTTCGTGCCTCTCTTCTAGGGNGGGTGAAGGCAGATCTTCGTGCCTCTCTTCTTTTCTTCAAAATGGAGATGACTGTACTTTGCTTTACAAAGCTGTGTTTAAGGTTACATAAAATAACATGTACACAGTGCTTAGGGTAGTGTCTGGTAAAGAAGAAATGTTGCTGTGGTTAAAGCTACAGTCAGGACCACCCTGAATATCACCATCCTGGGAGTAAGATCTGGTGGTGGGCTCTCCTGAGCAGGATTCAGAATGGGAAAGTCATCTATGCCACAACATATGATGGGGTTCCGGTGCTCATAACAGCNTTGGGACAGTTTGGGAGGAGTTAAATTCCCACTTGGAGAAGGTGGTAGAAGGTACCACTGCTTGTCTTCCAAGGTACCAGAGAAGCCTTTGGATACACTCAGAGGCTGGAGACCAAAAGCCCATGCTTGGCTGGAAGATGATACCAAGAAACAGGGTTTTTCCCCATTATGATCTCCAGACTGGTTCAGCAAAAGAGAATTGAGCAGAGAGTCAGGGTTTCTTGTCCACTCCCTTCTTCCTTGGTTGTTAAAAAAAAAAAAAACCAAGAGGGGAGTAGCTGGGGCAGTGGCTCAGAGAGCAAAGCATTTGTCTTGAAAGCATGAGGGCCTGCGTTTGATCCTGAGAACCCCAGAGAAAAAGCTGCTTGTGGAGGTGCAGCTGTACCTGGGGCTATAGAGCTTTTTGGTTTAAGGACGTGTTATGTGGAGTCTTAACAAAAAATAAGTCCAAGCTGAGTGGCTTGTGAGTAGGGTGAGGGCTGGACACTGTTCAGACTGGCCCTCCATGACCCCTCAGCAGAGTGTTCCAATGATTTCTAGGCCTCTGTGGAACACAAACATACTTGGGTCCTTCATGATAGCAGCTGGTGTTCTGATGACAGCTAAAGCCAATTGTGGATACCTTTGATAATGTGTTACACGGCTACCTAATCACAGCCCTGAGATGTTACGTGGGGTTACTATCCTTCCAGTGCAGATGAGAGCACTGAGGCTGGGAGGGTAAGCCCGGGTTTCATAGCTGAGGAGAGACAAGCAATCTTCATAAGTTCTTTCAGCAGCTTCTCAGGGGACACAGCACATGCCTGGGAAATGCTGGACTATGTGGACGGCTCTGTTCATTTGGGCTGCCTTCTTCCCTACATGTGGAAATGAGACTACATTACACACCAGTCAGGCAGATTCTCCTGTTTTTTTTTTTGTGTCAAGACCCAGACTTTCCCATAGCAGGTGCCCGACCTTCTTGACCCTTCTCTAGGAACACAGCCTAGGCTTCTACACAGATGCCTTCTGTGGTAAGGAGGGGCTTTAGACATTCACAGCTTCTGGTACTGTTCTGTTAAAAATACATTTTTTGTTCTTTTCTACATATCATCCCAGCAGGAGTCAGTCTATGGCTTAGTCTTTTGAGAACATTCCATAATGATCTAGAAGAAACTGAACAATTNATCCTTTGAAAGAAGTCTTTTTAATTGGTGGTCTCAGACGAGGAAGCTGGTGGCAGCTTGTCCCATGGATTGGAATTTCTGTTTATCTCTCACGAATGTACCCCTACTTGCTTTCCCATCTTGGTAAATGTGTGTGTGTTTAAATTTTTTTCCTTTTCTTATTAGTCACTGGCCGAGTAACTCCATAAAAGGAGTGGGCCCCCTGTGTCCTGTTTATTTCAAGAGAGGCTGGAAGCAATATGGATGTGAGATGGGCAGGTCATACATAGCCCAGGGCCCATGTGTGGATGTCTGCCCATGACCTTTCCACACTGAGTGCTTTCTTTGGTGAGATTTCTTTACCTTTCTTTTCTTATTGCAGGCTTGATTCAGTAATCTGATGGAAAGAATGCACACCAGATACCAGCACTCACCAACACACACACACACACACACACACACACACACACACACACACACACACACACACACACACACACACACACTGTAACCGAAGCAGGCCCATGCAGCTGCTGGTAGAATCCGAATGTCTTCTTAGTCAGGGAAGACTAATTGCTTTGAATGACAGACCCCAGGTCTCCTGAACCCACTTACTGCTGTCTCAGATCCCAGAAAGAGATGGCTAAAGAGTGGGGGCTTTCTGTGACCCCTTCTCCTCTCTCTTCTCAGAGTCCTTTCCTCCTTCTAGTGGATGCCTTAGCCCAGACATTGAGTGCCACTAGGAAGAGTCTACTTCTGTTACATGGCCTGAAATGTTGGGGTAGGAAAGTCACCTGCTTGTCCAGAATGTTGGGGGGACTCAGAGGTGGGCCCCCATGGTGTCTGCAGAACTCTTTCAGTGTTGCATCTCATCAGCACACTGTGCTGCTGATGGTCTTGGAAACAAGTTAGAACCTTTATTACGTTTGCAGTTCACATTGTAAACTGATCTGACCTGCATTCAATGACCAGTGGTATGGGCCCCAGTTTATTCTTCCGCAGAAGAACAAAGCCACGGTGTTTCTTTGGGAAGAAGTAGGTGCAGGGACCTTGCTGGGGGAACGGTTGTTGTCGACTGTCATCCGCAGCTGGTCCTGGAACTGATGCCTGTGAGACCTGCTTGCTAAGAGTGCTGGCCTAATTGCCCTTTTCCTGTTGCTTTTGAAGGGCTCAGGGGCTTNCCCAGGATCTGCGGGGTATACTCTCCTTCTTCCTATCCTAGCTGATACAGCTTTGTCCCTTTTTAATCTTCAGAGTCCCCACAAGGAAGCCACCTCCTCTTTCCCATAAGGCCTCCATGCCCCTATGCATCCCACTTCATCTTTGGCCCGTGTTGACCTCTGGCCTCCAGATGTACATGTGCATGTATCTCCCCCATCCCCTACAGCTACACACACATGAACGTGCCCCTTTCCCTCAAACAGGAGCTTGAGGCGACTGGTCACATTGCATCCACAGTCAGAAAGCAGGGAGAGTTGAACGCTTATGTTCAGCTAACTTTCTCCTTTTTAATGCAGCCCAGGAACCCAATCTATGAGACTGTGCCACCTACATTCAGGGTGGATTTTCCACAAATCTAATCTAGACATTCCTTAACACACATCTAATCTAGATAGTCTCTCACAAGCATGCTCATGGATGTACCAAACCTGAAAGACAAATAGGACTTAATTACATAATGAAGGAAGGAAAAACAGTCTAGGCAATAGGAACAGCATGTGCAAAGGTCCTGGGGTGGGGGAAAGCATGGTAGGAATCAAAGACCATTAGAAGGGTGGGTGTAATGTGCAGTAGGGGAGCCAGGTACANTAAGACTCTGCTGAACCTTACACGCTATGTTAAAGATTTTTGTTGTTACCTTCAGAACAATGGGAAGCTCTTGGACATTTTAATCTGTGAACTCAACCAGATTTGGCCTAGAAAAAGAATCACTCTGGCTAGTGTAAACAAGAGATCAGAAGAGGTCAGGATAGGTGTTGGTGGATCACATGCTTGGCTACCACAGAGAAATAGAACAGGGAGGAAAACGCTAATTAATATCAGATGAGTTTGGTGTAAGTTATGGAGAAGAGAAAAGGCAGGAGCTCAGGATGATACCATGTGGCTTGGTAACTAGACACANGAAGGCTGTTTTAGTTCCTGTGCAGGGTTGGCTATTGAGCAAGACTCAAAANTGGTTAATGGAGGAGGGGCAAGAATACCTTCCTCCATCATGGCCAAGGAGAACTGCCCTGGGGCTGCTGGGTACTTCTGTGGTAATACTCCCACAAGCCTTCCCTTTTATGGCTTGGCCATCTCTAGACTGTTGTTCTTACCAGCCTGGTTATAGCTGGCTCACCACTGCATCCACGTCATAGATTCTGCTCTTCGAAGTCACCACCTGTCCTACCTGTCCGAGAACTTGGTTGCATGACCAGCCATAGTTGTTGCTAGCTTGCATTCTTTATCTTAGGCTTCAGATAATAGGTGGGGAACACTGGGGCAGACCCAGGTGGCAGCAGAGCAGTGTGAGAAGTACCCATGTCTATGCAGTTTGGGAATACCCTCTGCTTCTCCATCCTGGGGGAACTCCTTCGACTTCTCTCACTCTGCTTGCTACCTCACTCCTGCCACCCATATTCTTCCTGCCAGAGATACCCTTCTCGCTCCTCACCCACACCCTATGCTTGGGATGTGCTTTGTTGTCCAGGGGCTCATTTGCCNAGAGCTGGGTCCAGGGTGCATGAGGCTAAGAGGTGGGGGACCTTTCAGATGTAGAGGCTAGGGCTGCAGAGATGGCTCAGTAGGTAAATGCTTGCTATGCAAGCATATGTTTTCCAGTTTAGGCCACAAGAACCCATGTAAAGCTGGATATGATACCCTGTAATCTTATCACTCCTACAGTGAGATAGGAGGTGGGGACAGGACGGATGTGGGAACAGCCATCCTGAGTGAGGAAACCCAGACCCAGAGATACAAACAGCTCATGTTTTCTCTCATATTTAAGGCTTTAGATATGTGTTTTATTTGGAGTAGACCTTTTTCGTTATAATGTAGTCTGCTTCAGGTGTTTTGTCATAGTAACAGAAAATAGACTAATACACCTGCTTCAAGAAACCGGCTGAATCTAACTAACCCTTTCCATTAAACAGTCTGATGCCCTCCCACTCCACTCCACCTTCTTTGGGTGAAATTTGTCATTCATTGTTTCTTTTACCACACTGTGTGATGACAGTTGTTCTAACACTGGTGGCTTGTCTTTTCTGTTTAACACTCATGATGAATATTTTGACTTTCCAAGCCAGGTCTCAGTTCAGTTAACATGACTATCAAGAATTTACCATGGCTAAGACACATTTTTCTTCCTGGCCTCCCCAGCCCCCAGACTCTCCTGCATAGCACCTAACACACAAACACAGTGCCTTTAAGACTTCTTTCTCACAGCTGGAGACATCTCAGTGAACTAGTGATTGGGTGACCCTTGAGACTTTTTGGAGCCATTTCCAGAGCAGAAGGCAGTGAACCAAAGTGAGCAGAATCAGCCAAGAGAAGCCTCAGTTTCTTCACATTCTGGCTGAACTCCCTGTGCTCCCAAGTTGCCTGTCTTGATTCTGTGATTACGATTCTGTGTAGGCTGGGCAGCACTACACAGGGCAGTCAGTATAACACAGAGATCAGCATGGTGGAGATGGAAGTGGGGACAGAGGAAAGATGTAGACTGATAACCCCACCTTCAGTGCGTTAGAGCCTACCTGAGAGGCCCATNAACTGCTGTAAAGAGCAAACCAGGAAGTACTCCATCTGCTTGGTGATAAGGCAACCATGCCCTCCAACTGAGTTGGTCGTCACCTCTGTGGAGACATGGACCATCCTTTAAATGTCCCATGCATTGCTGGCACAGTTCAGCTTCATATTGATCCCTTGGCCAGTGCCCTGTGACTTTGATATGTTATTTCAGTGACTGGTTGTGGTATCTCGTAGGTTCCTGGATGTTGTGGAGTATGTCAGTGAGCATTCTGTCTGCTTCCTGACAGGGTGGTATGTGAGGTTCCCTGGGAGACAGTGAAAGTGTTTTAGAAATCTGAGCTAGGGGTGATGGCAGCGGAGGTTGGTGATGTNAGGAGCTTGCTGTCCCCCAGGGAGCCCCTCCCGGCTCTGGGGTGCAGCTGTGATGGGGTGCCATACAAGCTGAGGATGTGGGTAGGTCTCCCCTGTTTTCCCAAACCCAGATGCTCACTCAGGTGCGAAGGGCAGTATTTGTTCAGCTGTGTGCAAGCCTGGTGTGCTCCCCTTGTGCCCTACCCTGACCCTGGTGACACCTGAGCACAGGGAACAGTTCTCCTGGGGGTGGATGGTATATTGTTAGTCTTTCCTCCACACAAACAACCAACATAACAGGTTGGCCCCACTTGTAGGCACTTGGCTGGTTGGACTTTTGACAAGATGGCAGCCTAGCCTGTTTGTGGGGAGAACTTACTACTCAGGGATGCCCCACTGAGGGCAGAAGCTTGTGATAGGCTANCTTGAAGTACCACAGCAGTTTTTGTCCTGTCATTCCCCAGAGGCTTTTTCTAAATAGTGTGTTCACTGAGCCCCTGAGGTGCCAATGAGGCCTATGGGAAGAGAACGAGAGAAGAGGCCTCTGTTGAAACCCCAGTGAGGTTTTTCACTTAAGGGGTCATGCTGAAGTCACCCAGAGGGGACCCCCTTGGGTAAATAAGCAAGGGGGTGAAAGGTTGAGAACTGTGGAATGCGTTTCCTACTGGCTGAGATGTCTTTGGGCCTGCTTCTAGCCCTCAGTTCCCTGCGCCCCACCCTCCCCTCCTTAATGACTTATTTGTACTGGAAAGCAAGCTATTAATCACAAACAAAATAGCTATGCAACTTCCAAACACACAGAGAGCAGTCCTGGGGACTGTGGAAGAGCCAAACCCTTGGCAGAGATTTTGAAAACGCCCTTCTTTTATATGTATTTGAGAAATGCCACCATTTCTCCTCAGGCGCTGAAGGTTCCCTTTAATTAGCAGTGAAGGTCCCATTTCGCCTTTCTTCCCGAGGCATCTATAAAGCAGTGGCCTAGTAAAAGGCAGGTACACAGCTCTCAATTGAGCCCTATTGATGTGCTAGTATAGTTTTAATTGTGTTGAGATTTCCTTGCCAACGTGACACATGCAGAGGCATTTTAAAAAACGTATAAGGTTCGTAACTCTTTCCCTGTCTTCAGCTCTTGAATTATGAATGTGTCTTTCGCTGCCTAGTCGGTTCTTCCGAATCTGTAAAATTATTTTAATAACCTGTGTGGGGGTAATGTTAATCTGTTTGCACAGTAGTGTGAATTTATTAGTATTCCTACCCCACTTCAGGGAGCTGGCTTGGCCCTTTTGATGCAAGCCCTGGGTTGCAAGATGAGGCAAATTATGGTATATTCCTCTCACTCTCTCTCTCTCATATTTCCTCTCCTTTCCCTTCCTTCTCCATTTCACCAATAGCAATCATTCTATTCCACAGAGTACGTGATAAATCAGCCGCAGAGGACTGAGATTTGCCATAACATGACATGACCTATCAGCTTGTCAGGTCTGAGTTGACTCGCAGCCTTTTGGGCTGTGTATTTCTTCAAAGTCCAGAGCCAGTTTNTTCGTCAGCTCTAACTAATTTCAGAGTGGAGGGGAAACTTGACTGGAGTGCTGTTTGGGATCTGCTTTTTAATCCTGGTCTGTTTAATGTTTGCTTTTGACAGTCTGGGCCAGACATCATTTTAATGGTATGTGTGGTGATAAAGCCAATAAACTGTCAAGATGATTGATAATCTAAGCATTATAGCAATATGACTTTCCTGTTCTCCTCTGTGCTTTAGATGATGGCTTCCAAATTGAATTCCTACGGAGTGTGTTGTGTGTGCCTGGTGCAGGCTCCCTAGAAGCCTTTGAAGGAGGTAGCTGTGCTCAACAGCAGACTTTTAGCCCTCAATTACCCACACGGATAGATTTGCATACGTGTTGGTACCCTCTAATTTGGGAAACATCAAGAATTTATGGCTCTTCCCTCCTAACAGTCCCCCAGCAATTTATAAGCCCTGGTGCAACTTTTTATTATGTCTTTATGGTGTTTTTTCACCTGGCACGCATCTTGGATTCCATGTGGTTGACTCTGTTATCTGTGGTTGAAAGACATCACAGATAACGAAGTCCACCATATTAGAGACAGGCTTCTGGGCTGCTCCCCTCCNCTCTTTGTTTCTTTCTATTTTTTTCCCCTTTGATTTAGCAGACATGTTTAAGCATCTGGTCTTCATCTCATTAATCAGACATGACCAGGTGTTTGAGAGGGGTGACAGTGGGAGTGCTTAGCCACTCTTTGTTGGCCCTTATGGGCCACCATTGCTAGACTGACATCTCCTCTTTGTGGCCTAGTGTTGGTTTGGAACAGATATTTGCAAGGCCAGTGATGTTGGGCTGCGTGTGTGTGTGTGTGTGTGTGTGTGTGTGTGTGTGTGTGTAACATACTTATACAGTTTTTATCAGAAGAAAAGCATAAGCAAATTGTGCCCACATGGGTATGTTGTTTTTGTGTAGTGTGGTGTATGAATTTTATTTAGTGTCTACTGTTCAGACGGTGTCTAGGAAGAACACTGGGCCATAAGAGTGTTTATCTGAGCATCATAGCGTATTAGCAGCTCAGATAGCAGCCCACAACCTGTTGGCATGTGGTTTCTGTGCCAGGTCCTGTGTGCTTTACAGATGACAGTCCCAGAGAGGTGGNCTGNCTTGATTGCTGGCAGATTTGGGATTAATCATACCCATGTTGTGTCTTTATCGAAAGCCACCATCCTTTCAATTCATTTCCTTCTTGTCATCTAATATTCTTTTCCTTTTGATCAAGGGGCACTGAGCAAGTCATTTCAGTTTTCTGCCTCAGTTTCTCCATCTGAGTGAAGGAATTGAATTTTCTAGCCCTTAACACACACACACNCTCTCTCTGTGCAAGTGCCTGTGCACATGTACATAGATTTGAGTGGATAACTTACCCATGTGTGCATGTGTAGAGGTCAGAGGTGGATATCAGGAATCTTCCTCCATTACTTTCTAAGTTAAGGTCTCTCAGTGAACCTGAGGCTTGTTGGTCTGGCTAGACAGCCTGGTAGGGAGCCCTTGGGGTCCATCNGTTTTCCCTGCATCACTCCCAACTCATGTTCTGTAAATCCAAGCTTTTACATGGATGTTGAGGCTAGAACTCAGATCTTTACTCTCTCATACCAAGTAGCTTATCCCCTGANCCATCTCCCTAGCCCCCTAACTCTTGACCCTTCTGCTTCNTCACTTTGCATTCATAGGGCATACAGCCCATCTAGAGGCTAGTCTGTTGGAAACATAGGGAAGACTGGCCACAGGCTCCCCAACTGCGAGACTCTGGAGGTCAGTTGCTATTTGGCTCTGGTCTTTCCTTTGCAACATAAAGACGAGGTTGGCCTGAGTCCAACTGAGAAATGAAAATACCCGGCAGAGTACCCAGCACAGAAGATGCTCTCAATAAATATTTGTGTGGCAGTATATTAATTTTAGATTGTCACGGCATTTAAACAAGTCTTCATGTTTTAAATGTGCAATTCTTTGGATCCCTTGTTTGCCCACCCCCTTTCTGCTCACTCACTCGTTTGAATGTGCGATCTTTGCTGTGTTCAGTAAGGGACCACGGGCAGAAAATGCAGAATGGGAGAGGCCAGTCTTAGGTACTGAATTTCAAAAGTGTGGGCTCTAGTACAGGGGAGAAAAGATTGAGAAGAAAGCACAGAAGAACTAATTGACTCTGAATACTAGGCAAAGATGTCCGGGGACCAGGAGGAGGCAGAAGCACCGATGCCTATGAGGGCCTAGTAAAGGTCCATGTGTCTTTCACACTACACACTGTGGGCTGGACAGCTTGCCTCTGTCAGGCTGGGTGTTGAGCTTGGAGAAGAGTTCTGTGAAATGTTGACTTCTGGACATGACCAGGCTGTTGCAGTTACAAACACATAGCAGCTGTGGCTATCTGCACAAGACACACACACACACACACACACACACACACACACAGAATGAGAGTATAGAGGGACTAGTTAGAAAGAAGAGGGGTCAGCAGGAGAGAGAGTAGAAGAGGCTAGTGAGAGGTGAATATGACGATGATATGTCATCTATATACATATATGAAATTGTTAAAGATTGAAAAATGAAAAAAAAGAATGAATTCAGGGAGAAGGTGAGTTACCCAGGAAGTCCAAATANATGAGGGAATGGTAGAGGCTTCTGGGAGGAGGAAGCAGGCTTTGGGTTGGGTTCTAAAGGGAACTGAGGATTTGGTTAGATGAAGCCCACCAGCTTTAAACTGAAATTCCCAGGACCCATAGACTAGTCCTTCTAAATTCTGAACCTGACTTTGATTTCTTGGTCAACTGAATACATGGTGGTACGTGACAGTATGTGAGGAGCTAGAGAAGGGAGAGGCAGAGACACTGAGCAAGGGGCAGAGGAAACCAGTGGGCAGAGGTGAGCATCCCACAGAAGGCTGAACAAGTCCCTGAGG
Source organism: Neotoma lepida (assembly GCA_001675575.1). Lineage (NCBI taxonomy): Eukaryota > Metazoa > Chordata > Mammalia > Rodentia > Cricetidae > Neotoma > Neotoma lepida. Next base: position 493,290 of record LZPO01097120.1, read on the forward strand.
CTGGAGGTGGTCCTCCTTTTTTAAAAAAAATATTTATTTATTTATTTATTTATTTATTTATTTATTTATTTATTTATTGTGTGTGTGTGTGTGTGTGCACGGACATGTGTGCATCACGGCATTTATGTGGAAATGGAGAACAACTTATAGGAATTGATTCTCTCATGGGTTCTAGGGATCAAACTCTGGTCATCAGACTTGGTGGTAAGTAAGAGCCATCTTGTCAACCTGGGTTCCTCCCCTACTGAAGTAGCCAAACACCCTCCAAGGCCAAGTGCTGCTTGGAGTTTTCACCAGCCTACACCTCAGCTTCATGCCTGGAGAGGTACAGGGTGGTTGGTCCTGTGACGCAGCACCCCCTGCCCCAAGTCCTGTGTCCACATGGACACCTACTCAGGTGCCTTCCTGCTGGTCAAAACTAAGATGGAAGAGCAGCAAGGAAGCCAGGTTTCCCACAGCCACTTCGCCTCTCACAGAACTGAAGCTTGGTAGGTTGTTTTGTCAGGATTATGTGAGGGATGGGAAGGGTGACATCCCTCAGGAGCTCCCAGCTCTTACCTATCACAGGCAGAACCTGTGCACTGGGAAGGTGGGAACTCCTGTGTCTATTTACATATGCAGTGTGAGTCTCTCGTCCCAGGAGAATGGCCACTGTCCATCCACATGGCTTTCTACTGTCCCTCAACATTTGTAGAGGAAACCTGTAATTCACATCATTTGACCTAGGAACCAGAAGAGTACATTTCATACGAGTTAGGTGGCTCAAGGTACTAAGGATGACTGTCCTTTTCTTGGAGACCCTTCATGTGAGGTATTCTGTCTTTTTAAGCGCTAGATTGTCTGGGGACCCAGCTCAGTGGTAGAGCTTATGCTTAGCATGCCTGAGTGTAAGTCACAGTACCAAACGACAATAGCAAAATAAACTTCCTAACAGAACACACTAGGTCAGTGGTTCTCAACCTGTGGGTTTGACTCTAAGGGTCGCATATCAGATATCTATATTACAAGTCATAACAGTAACAAAATAACAGTTATGGAGTAGCAACCAAATAGCTCTATGGGTAGAGTCACCACAACATGAGGAACCGTATTAAAGAGTGGCAGCGTTAGGAAGGTTGAGAACCACTGCCCTAGGTCATGAGCACCCACCCCATGGGAGAGAACTGGATCTTGTGGTTTGTGAGAAGAGAAGGACCTGGAATTCCACTGCAAATCCTGGGCTGTTTGTCCTGATGCCTTCACTCCTTGTAAGCTGCTCAACTCTTGTATACCTTCCAGCAGGCACTGAATCCTGTCTGCTGTGGGGATCAGGANTGCAGGCTTCTGGGAGGTTTTCACATCACATGGGTTGTAGGGCTCTGACGTGCTTCATCATTTCCAGTAGGGTTACTTGGCAGAGAGATCACCTTTGTCCCATTCCTTCCTGTCCATATGACAGGTCAGTGTGCCAGCACTATTGACTCAATAGAGTGACAGCCTCCACTTGCTGACTGACTATACCATGGTTGGTGTGCCATGGTGGCTGACTCTGGCAGGTGGGTGCAAAACCTAGACACCTTTAATGATGCAGAAGGGGAAAGGCTCAAGATAGGCAGCTCCTGGTTCCTTCTTGATTTCACTTGAGCCATTACTCTTGCCTGCCACAGCTGACAGAAGGTGGCTCTGTGTAGAGTATTACTTTGACCATTTTGCTCCAGGAAAAGCATTAGTAATTTATAAATAAAATACACATAAAATAGGAGCCATCAAATATAGGTTTATTGACAACAAAGGCGCTATTAATGCTGAAACTGGCTGCTTTGAAATCGAGTTAGTTTTGTCGCTGATTTATGTGCTGTTTGTTTTAGGAGGGCTTGGGAGTGGGTCGTGGTGGTGCCTGGGAACTGGCAGCTGAGCAGGGCCAGAGCTGTTTTGGGCCTGAGTTCTCAAAGGAATAAAGTAGGAGAAGGAAGAAGTAGAGAGGAAGGAGGAGGAGGAAGATGGAGAGGGGTAGGGAGACAAGGAGGAGGGAGGGGAAAGAAGCAGATGGAGAAGAAGGGGGAAAGAGAAGTGGAGGAGGAGGAAGGGGTGGGGAGGGGAAAGGGAGAGAAGAGGAGAGAAGAAGCAGGGGAGGAGGNAGGGGAGAGAGGGAGGTAGAGGGAAGGAGGAGAGGGAAGGAAGATGGAGGGGAAGGCAGGCCCTCAGCAGCTGCAGGAATGAGCACCTCTCTGAGCTTGATGGCTGTGTATTTAAGCAAGAGTGTGTTGCCAGGAAATTGAGAAAGTGAGTGTGTGTGTGCTTTATGTCAGGCATAGCTCATTTGAAGTATACCTGTGTGGACATGAGGGCTTGCAGAAAACTGTTATTTATTTCTCTTGAATTTGCCCTACTTGTTAAGCAAAATTTGACAGATGGTTTGCAGCAAGAGTAATGAGGCCATTATATCGCCAAGTTTTATCTCTAGCCTATCAGTTGTTGTATGGAAAAGGGGGTTGTCTTCNTTTGGGGGAGCCTCATTCCCTCCCTGTGAGAGAATCAAATTCATTTAGTTGGAAAATTAAGAAAATTGAAAGTTCATGTTCTGAGCCTTACCACAAGGTGTGGTTGGTTATTCAAGCCTTTCTTGAATAACCTTTATGGACCCATCTGACTGGAAGGAACCATGCAATGCTCTGAGAGATGTGAAAGGCTTTCTTTTTTTTCCCTGTTCCTCTGTGAGTAACTCAGAGTTGGGGTTTGCCTCCCTTTTTTNCCCTGTTCCTCTGTGAGTAACTCAGAGTTGGGGTTGGCCTCCCTATCTAGGTTCCCTTATGTACATTCTTGCTGTCTCCACCTCTCGCGTTTCTCTCCGTGTCTCCCATGNATGTGCTTTCTCGTTTGCACAGACAGCACATTTTGTGGGGTGGGGGTGTGGTTCAGTAGGTAAAGCACTTCCTACAAAAGTGTGAGGACTAGTTTGACTCCCCAGAACGCCCACATCTATCTGTATCTCAGTGCTTCTATAAGAGATGGGGGGGTAGAGATGAGGGGATCCATAGACGCCCCTAGGCCAGCTAACCTGACATACACAGTGGTGAATAACAAGAGACTCTGGAAGGCAAGGACGGACACTTGAGTTGTCCTCTGACCGCTACACGTGCCAGATGGCCAAGAACATGACTATTCTCTCTCTTTTCTCTCTGTCTCTCTCTCTTTCATACATACATGCATACAAGTGCACACANACACACACACACACNCCCCACACACATGCACACATCTCTTACACAAGTGCATGCACACACTCATTTACATCACATACACATATATGCACTCCCCCCCGAAACACACACCTACCTTTAAAAAGAGCACATTTTTACTTGAAGACACAAAGGCCACCCCTCACCTTCTCTGCATGCAGTACCATCTTGCATGCAGGGGCTGGCTGGTAGATTGCAGGAATGCTGCCTGTTGTTGGCACTAGAACAAGTTACCTTATACCCAGTGTTCACAACAGTAGATGTGTCATCTTACAGTTCTACAGGTCAGAAGTCTGAAACTGGTCCAATGGGCTAATTTGAAGGTGTCAACAAGACTGGGCTGTGGGCCCCCTTAGGCTCCAGGGACGATGTTTCTTTGCTTCGTCTGACTTTTAGAAGTGATCATGTTCCTTGGCTCTTGGTCTTAAGTCTCTCCAATCTTTGTTTCCATTTTCACACCTCCTCATCTGCCCTCACCTTCTTGTCTCCCATTTACAAAGGAGCTTCGGGATTCCCTTGGGCCACCTTGATCATTTGGGATAATCTCCATATCTCAAGGTCCTTAATTTTCTCATATTATCAGTATCCCATGTGTCTGTTAGGACACAGCCATGGAGTCCAGGGCTTAGAATGAGGTCATTATTCTGCTTACAGCCATTGGGAGGACACATGATTATAATTGCATATGTCTGTTGGTATTTTCCTCAGAACCTTCTTGGATTTCTGGATTCATCCCAAGTATTGTTGGAATCAGAGTGATTATCCTTCCCCCAACTCTGTTACTTTATTTAGGACATAACCTTTGCAGCCTATCTTCATTCTAGTCTATGGTGAATTGATTAAAAGCCGTTCACCTTTATCAGGTACAAGTGTTCTTGGTTTCTAAGGAATTGTTCTATCACTTTTCTTAACATTGTTTTACTTTAAATGAACAAAACCCAACCCAATAAAACCCATACTAGGTGTGGTGGAGCCTGCAGATGCATCATGAGATCCAGGTTGTGCTGAGTCCCATAGCAAGAGCTTCACTCAAAAACCCACACACCAGGGAGGTAGCTAAGTGGCAGAGCATTTGCCTAGCATATGCAAGGCCCTGGGTTCGGTTCCCTGCATCACAAATGAAACAAATAATCAACCCATTAAACACCCAAATGAACTATTTCTGGTATAGGAAAGACCTAAGTTCTCATTTGGAGAGAGTGTTACCATGTTCCTTATAGTGTCTATTCTATACCTACATGAGAATGCTGGGGGTGTGGCTCAGTGGTAGAGTTCTTGCCTAGCATCAGTGGGGCCCTGAGTTCAATCCCTAGCAGTGCCACATACAAAAAAGTATGGGTCCTATCTTAGTCACTGTTCTATTGCTGTGAAGAGACACCATGACTAAGGCAACTCTTATGAAAGAAAGCATTTAATTGGGGGCTGACTTANAGTTTCAGAGCTTTAGTCCGTTATCGTCGTGGGGAGCATTGTTGGCATTCAGGCAGGTGCTGGAGCAGTAGCTGAGAGCTACCTCCTGATCTGTAGGCAGAGAGAGAGACTCTGGGCTTGGCATAGGGTTTTGAAACCTCAAAATCCACCCCCAGTGACGCACTTTATCCAGAAAAGCCACACTTCCTAATCCTTCTAATCCTTTCAAAGAGTTCCGCTTCCTGGTGACTAAACATTCAAATATATGAGCCTGTGGGAGCCACTCTTACTCAAACTACTACAGGTCCAGAGTAACTAGGCCTGAGAGGGTTCTAGAAATGTGACTTGGCCTCTCTGATGACACTAGGATTTCTATTCTAGGTAGCACACAAAAACAGGGTGTCTGTCAACTCATGAATGAGTAAGACAATGTGGATTGGGTTGTGTCTGAATTGTCAGAAAGTGTTTTGTATTTCAGATTGTAGAGTATTCGCATATGCATAATGAACTGTGTTTGGAGGTAGAATTCATATCTAAATAAAAAGCCCATTTGTTTCCTGTGTATCATATGCATATAGCCTGAAAAATCATATACAGTATTTTTTTTAAATGAGCCTTTGCTTTAACTGTGACCTATTATGAAGCCAGGTGTAGAAATCTCTACTTGCATCATGTTGGCTCTCAAGAGTGCTTCAGATTTTCAGATAGGGACACACAACCTAAATAATTGCTAATGAGAGCATAGCATCTGCTCTGGAGCCAACTATGCTCTGTACAATGTACATGCTTGAACTTGTGATGGCGTATGTTGACAGGATCTAGAATTACCTTGGAGATAATTCTCCGGGCATGACTATGAGGGAGTTTCTAGATGAAGGTTAACTGAGGTAGGAAGGTCTGCCCTAAATGTGGGCAGTACCATTCCATAGTGTGGGGTCTGAGGCTGCATGACAAGAGGAAAGACAGTTAAGTGAGTATTCTTCCCTCTGTGCTTCCTGGGTACACACACAATGTGACCGTCTGCTTCTGTTCCTGCCAACATGCCTCCCCTGCCAAGTTGGACTATGTTCCCTGAAACTATAAACTGTAAACCAAAATAAACCTTTCTTGCCGTAAGCTGTTTGGTCAACAAGAAATCCGATACAGACCCTCAATCTTTATTACAAACTGTAAAGTGAGTGCTACAGCTGTCCCCTTCAGGAGATAGGGACGCTGAAGCGAGGCCTAGCCAATCAGGTGAGGGCCTTCCACTGCAAGTAACAGTTTGGCTTCAGAGCCTGAGTGTAGATAGTTGAACTGGGAGGGACTCAGAGAATATCTGGTGTAGGGACTGCAAATTCGAAATTCCTATATAGAGAATTTGAAAGAATAAAGCAGTTTCATGTAAAATAATCAGGGGCACTGTGGCTTTAAAAGCAATACAGCAATAGAACACAAAGAAAACAACAATAAAACAGCAATAGAACACAAAGAAAACAA
>LZPO01097120.1:543789-576592 GCA_001675575.1 Neotoma lepida
TTCCACGTGGCTTTACCTGTGTGCCGTTACATGTTGCTTTGTAGATGGCGGAATGGCGTCTGCCCAGCTCTGCTCTTTGCTTCTCTTCCCCTAGTTCGAATGTCCCGCCTAACCTTCTTCTGCCTCACCATTGGCCAAACAGCTTTATTTATCAACCAATCAGAGCAACACATTTTTAGAAAGACATTCCCATCAGGTATTTATAGCCTCTTGGTTGAATTTTAGTAAGCTATATATGCCTAGCAATGTATCCCATTCCAGATTTTCCCAATTTACTAGAGTATATGTTTTCACAACAATCCTAATGATCCTTTGGATTTCAGTGGTGTCTGTCAGAGAATCCCCTGTTCTGTCTTAAGCCTGTTTCCTTGGATCTTCTCTCTCTGTTTGGTTAGTTTGGCTAAGGACCAACTCTGTCTTATTTCTCCTTTGTGTTGTTCTTTTAGACTTTATTGCATTACTTTCAGCATTGAGCTTTATTATTTCTTTCCTTCTGTTCTTTTTATGACCGGCTTGTTCAAAAGCCTTGAGATGTATCATTAGGATTTTTTTTTTTTGAGATCTCAAGTCTATGAAGCACAGTTGGGTTTTGACAAAGATATTTTAATACAGGCTTAAGCACAAGGGCTAAGAAAGTTGCTCAGAGTAAAGTAAGACACATCTGTGAACATGGGTGAAGCATGAAACAGAGTTTATTAAGTTTAATAAAGTTATTTTAATACAGGCTTAAGTAGAAAGGCTAAGAGAAAGAGGTACTCAGGAGAAAGCAAGACACACCTCTAAGCATGGGTATGAGCTTCTCATAGAGGAGTCATGGCAAGTAAGACATACCAAAGTGTGGGTTCTGACTCCTCAAGGCAGAGCTGCCCTCTTGGATATTTTGATGTAGGCATCCATGGTTGCAAAATTCTCTTTTACAACTNCCTTTGCTGTATCCCAGGGATTCTGATATGTTGTATTTGCACATTCATTTGATGATAGGAATTTAATTCCCCTCTACTTTCTTCACTGATATAGGGATTGTTCAAAATTGTATTTCTAAATCTCCACATGTGCATATAACTTCTGTAGTTTCTCTAGATATTAATTTCTAGTTTTATTCTGTTATGATCTGATATAATCCAGGAAATTATTTCAACTTTTTGTGTTTTTTAAGGACTTGTTCTATAACCGTTTATATTCAGGCATGTACTAACTCCTCTCATTTTGTTGTTTTATTAATAGTTTCAGTTTTTCAAATTCTCATTTATCTACTATTTTATTGTTTTGTGAAACAGGACCTCAAGTAATCAGAACTGGCCTTGGACTCCTGATCCTCCTGCCTCCAGCTCTCAAGTCAAGTGCTAGGATTATAGATCTGTGCCTCCATTATAGATATTGGCAATCATACATGGTTTTATATGGTGTGGGGGATCAAACATAGGTTTCATGCATGTTACACAAATACTCCATCAATTGAGCTTTACTTCTAGCCCTGATTACTGACTTTTTAAGTGAGATTTATTATTTCCTTTCTTCTTGTGGTTATGCTTATCTTTTTCTGCATATAGGATTCCTTAAGTTTATTCTGCCATGCTGACTTAATGCCATGAATTGCTTTAATTTATATGTATCTTAGAAGTTCTATATTTCTCTCTAGACTCTGAAAGGTAGTTTTGCTGGGTATCATAACCTGGGTTGGTAGTTACTTTCTTTTGGAGCTTGAAATACATAACTTTAACATCTCTTGTACACATGAGTTTCTCTCAAGAACTCTGTCCCTATTCTGATGGGATTACCTTCATAGGTAATCTCTTGATATATTTTTTTTCTTTCAGCTTTCAGTATTCTTTCTTTGTTTTACAGTCTTGGTATTTTAACTATAGTATGACATGGGGAGTTGCTTTCCTGATCATGTTTATTTGACATTGTACATACCTCCTAGTCTTGAATACCCATAATGTTCTCAAGTTTGGAGGGGGTTTTCTTCTATTATCTTACTGAATAGGTTTCCTATGCCTTTGTCTGTATTTTAGCATCTCTCTACACTAAGAGTATGTAGTGTTTTCCCCCTTTGTGGTACTAGGGCTTAAACCTAGGGCCTTGAGCATGCTAAACAAGTACTCTGACACTGAGCTACNTCTCTAACCCTTAGATCTGCTCATTTAGCCCAGTCCTAGAAGTTTTACCCATTCACTTCATAGTTTTTACTTTATTAAAAAATGATTTATTCTTCTCTCATATATTACATACCAACTACAATTTCCTCTCCCTCCTCTCCTCCTAATACCTCCCCCATCCACTCCTCCTCCATTTCCCTTCAGAAAAGAGTAGGCCTTCCTGGGATGTCAACCAAACGTGGCATAACAAGTTACACTAAGACTAGGCACATCCCCTCATATTAAGATTGAACAAGGCAACACAATAGGAGGAAAAGGGTCCCAAAAGCAGGCCAAAGAATCAGAGACAGCCCCTGCTTCCACTGTTAGGAGTCCCACAACACTACCAAGCTACACAATCACGACATGTATGTAGGGCAGGCTCCATGATTATCAGTTCAGTCTCTGTGAGCCCCTATGAGCGCTGGTTAGTTGATTCTATGGGCCATTTCTTGTGGTGTCATTGACTTCTGGCTCCTACAGTCCTTCCTCCCCCTCTTCTGTAGGGATTCCCTGAACTCTGCCTAATGTTTGGCTGTGGGTCTCTGCATCTGCTGCCCTCAGTTGCTGGATGAAGCCTCTCTGATGATGATTATGCTAGGCTCCGGTCTACAAATATAGCAGGGCATCGTTAGGAAACATTAAGTTTTTTTTTTCTGGTCATATTTGGTTCTATCCTAGGTCACTGGGCTGTCCAGCCTCTGATTCCTGGCCCTCTAGACAGTGTCAGGCGTGGGCTCCCTCTCATGGTTATGGGTCTTAAGTTGGACCAGTCATTGGTTGGCTACTCCCACAAGTTCTGGGCCACCTTTATCCCAGCACATTTTGCAGGCAGGACAAAGGGTAGGTTGAAGGTTTGTGCCTGGGTTGGTGTCCCAGTCACTCTACTGGAAGTCTTGACTAGTTACAGAAGATGGCTGATTCAGGCTCTGTATTCCCATTACTAGAAGCCTTCACTAGGGTCCTCCTCATAGATCCTGGGAGTTTCCATTGCCCTAGGTTTCTACCTCACCCCCCAAATGTCCCCCAATTCTAGTCATCTCTCTCAGTACTCCCTCCCCTCATCCCCTTCACCTGATCCCTCCTGTTACCATCTCCACCTGCCTCCAGTCCACTGCCATAATTTTTATTTTTTAATACAGTGATATTAATGAATTTATCTTTCNGATTTGAAATGGTCTCTTTTTCTGTTCTAGTATGCTGGTGAGGTTTCTACTGGGTTTTTAAGTTAGTGAGTGCTTCATTTTCAAGATTGAAAACGGTCTTCATNNAGAGACTTNTATCNCTCACTTATATCTTGTGTCATCTTCCTGAATTCTACTATTTTTCTTTATTCTCTTTAAACTTATTGATTAAAGTAGTTCTTTTGGATTATTTATCTGGCATTTTTAAAATCTACTGCAGTATTCTTGAGTTGCTTGCTAGGGAACTATGAATTTTGTGTGTGCATATGGGTGTAGTGCATTATATGCCTATGTATGTGGGCCCACAAGTGTACAGACTAAGCTGGAAGTCAAAGTTAGGTTGCTCTTGACCTTGTGTTTTGAGACACGGTCTCTCACTCACCTTTGAGCTCACCACCTCAGCTAGTTTGGCTGCCTGATGCCCCCTGGGACCTGCCTGGCTCTGCCTCTTGACTCAGTCCTGGGCTTTCAGACATAAATGGTCATGGCAGGCTTTTATACAGGTTCTGGAGACCAGATCCTCCTGTTTACACAGCAAATGCCTCACCTGCTCAGACATCTCCCCAGGCTGGAAACCGGACCTCGGCGCTTGGAGGATTTCTGTGTGTTCTTTCCTTTTACCCGCTTTGTTCATTTTTTGACTGGCTTTGCTTTTGGTCATTTTATTCCTCTCTAGGAGTCACCCCATGCTCTTCTTCTCTCCCTCTCCTCCTGTCACTTTCTCCCTCCTTCCCCCTCAGCACTTGCTCCTGCTTTTTCTCTTTTGGGGGGATTCATGGTCCCCAAAGTAGCGAGCTTAGCTGTGACCGTCACAAGATGGTTTTCCATTCCATCACCAGTCTTTCCATCACCAAACACAGAGAAAGTCTCAAACAGCAGGACTCCCTGAAGCTTCCAGATCAGCCACACTGAGGCCGCCTTTCTATTGTGCACGTGCTTCTGTAACTCTCTGCTTCCTTCTGTGATTTCTTCCTTCTTCCATATTGGTGGGCCGTAGTGGGCTTTGTATTTGCTCACGGCTCTTTCTTCCTCTCTACTCCTATAATGTAGATCTCTGAGTCTCTTAGATTCTTTTTTTGTCCAGTACTAAACCAGTACATCCTCCCCATCACCTACCCTACTGAGAGCCCATTTTCTTGCTATTTTGATTCTGAGAAGCTGGACGGTGCTGATTGCTTTGAATCTGAACATGTGGCTCCTCTACCAGCTTTTCAGCCACAAGTTTCTATTTCGCCAGAGTTGTCACCTGGGGCTTGGGGTGTGAAAAGATCACTATTTTTGAAAAAACAGAGATTTCAAAGGTCTAACACCATTTTTGTGTTATTTCTTAGCATGGATTTCAAATACCATGGTGCCACACTCATGACTCACGGAGGCTTTGAGATCTCGTTTCAGCCAGAGCCTCTAGAAGCAGCTTGCTTGTTTCTTGTTTTTCCAGTCTGGTAGATAACTCCTTGTCATTCCCCCCGCCCCCACTGGAAGTCCTGAGATGTCCAGGTTTACATAGGACTCACCATTCTAGCCCTCTGTCTTAGAAAGACCCAGAGCAACATGCTGTAGTCTTCTGAGGATTAAGCTACCAGACCATTGGCAGGTATGGGGTTTCATGTTCACAGGGACTCCTATGAACNAGGCTTTGATTTTAGCTTTTGAAAAAATTTACTCGGAAACCTTTCTCTTCTCTTTGAAGCTGTGCCGTGTGCTGCATTTTTAGGAGAAGATCATGTGTTACCAAATTCAGTGGGATGTGTGTTTACATCAACAGCAGCATCTGTGTCGCTGCAACTGCACGGACATTGAGTCACCACAGTGTAAAGGCAGAAAAAAAGATCAGAGCAGTTTGTAGTTCCCCCTGTGCTGGTGCCCATACCCCCACACCAGGCCTATGAGTGCTTCTGTGTCTCTCTGACTATCAAGTCCAGTGAAATCATCTTGATTCTGACCTTTCTAAATCCACTCTGAGGCCTTCTGATCAGTCACTCATGCTGAAGTCTGTCTGCTACCTTAGCATCACTATACTTCATGTGGTACCATTCTGCCCCTTCCTGGTCCAGGCTCTGCATCAGGATCTTCTTCATCCACTTTTCCTCAGTGTTAATTGTGGTGATTATATTATGTCCCCCAAAATATTGTGTACCCTAATAAAACTTATTTGGGGTCAGAGAACAGAACAGCCACTAGATTAAACATAGAGGTTAGGCAGTGGTAGCACATGCCTTTAATCCTAGCATTCCCGAGGCAGAGATCCATCCAGATCTCTGTGAGTTCAAGGCCACACTGGAAACAGCCAGGCATGGTGGCACATACCTTTAATTCCAGCACCTGAGATCTCATGTCTTTGCTTGAGAAAGACACATGCCTTTAATCCCAGAAAGTAGTGGCAGGAAGCAGAAAGGTATATAAGGTGTGGAAACCAGAAGCTAGNNGGCCTCTTAAGCTTTCAGGCTTTGAGCAGAGTTGAGCTGAGATTCATTCGGGAGAGGACTCAGAAGCCTGCAGTCTGAGGAAACAAGATCAGCTGAGGAGTTGGCAAGGTGAGGTTGGCTGTGGCTTGTTCTGTCTCTCTGATCATTCAGAATTTACCTCAATACCTGGCCTGGTGTTTTCAATTAATAAGACCGTTTAAGATTCGCTCTACAGTTAATGTTGACCGAAGTCCTTGGCTTGCTACTCATTCCACATTTGTGCTTAGGAAGCTCATTCACTGTGGGGTTCCAGGTATGGCTATGCACTGGGGAGTCATTTCTACCTTTGTCCTGACTTCCTCTCAGGTATTTAAACTCAGGTACTCAACCATGTGCACTGGGTCTGAAGAGGCACTTCATTGTTAACACCCCCAGGGCTGACCTCACCTCCATTCTTTCTGTCACCACTACCCTTAGCCTCTTTTCACATCTCCTCTTGAGCTACTGTCCTGAATGTATAACTTTTCATCAACCTCCATTTGTCCTTCTCCAATCTTACACCATGGCCCAGCACTCATTAACCCCTTCTTCACGCCATCCTCCTGTCTCAGCACATCCGTTGCTGTGTTCACATATCTCTGCCTCTTGCCCTCTCCAGTTCCATTTCCCATATCCTTCCTTGATGACCAGCACCTGCTCAGCATCCAAGTCCCTGTCCTTCCTCTGTTGACTGGTGCCTCATGTTCTTCACATGCTCCTCAAGGTCCTTTGTGACCTGTTTGCTTTTCTGTCATTCCTCAGATTATACTCTGATGATATGGGGCTGCTTGGAGTTCCTCTTATCGTGGCTCCCACATCTCCACACCGGACCTCTGGTTGCTTTGCCTTGATCTCCGAGGACCCCTCTTATCAGAGCTGCCTTTACCTTCACTGGATAGCTTTTTATCCTTTATGATCTGTGCTCTGTGCAGCCTTTGCCAGTTTTCTACCATTATAACAATATCTGTGGTAATTAACTTGTAAAGAAAAGGCATATACTTTGACTCATGGCTGCAGAGGTTCTAGTTCATGATCACTTAACCCCTTTGGATCTGTGGCGAGGCAGCATGTCATAGGGGTCCTGTGGTAGAGAAGGAAGACTCACAACATGAGCCTAGAGCACAGAGGAAGAGAGCGCGGCCCCCAGTCTCCTTTAGTGCATGTTCCCAGTGACCTAAAGACTTCTCATTAGGTCCTACTTCTTAAGGATTCCACCTTAAGAAGTAAGAAATGTTGTTTGCAATAGAAANCAAAACACAAACATCTAACGTCTGAGCCTTTGGAAAGGGTCAGGATCCACACCACAACACTTATTCCGAGAATCATTTCCGGATACCTCATTATCACCCAACACACTGAGAAAGTGGCTTCCCTGCTCCTTGACTATGCTGCTTGTCTTAGTCAATGTTCTATCGCTGTGAAGAGACACTAGGACCATGGCAACACATAAAAAGAAAGCATTTAATTTGGGCTGACTTATAGTTTCAGAGGTTTAGTTTATTGTCATCATGGTGGGAAGCATGGCATCACAGGCAGACATGGTGCAGGAGAAGTTGCTAAGAGTTCTATATCTGGATCCACAGGTCGCAGGAAGACAGAGCATTGGGCCTGGCTTGGGCCCTTGAAACCTCAAAGCCCACCCCCAGTGACATACTTCCTCCAACAAGGCCACACCTACTCCAACAAGACCACACCTCCTAATCCTTTCAAATAATGCCACTCCCTATGAGCCTGTGGAAGCCATTCTTATTCAAACCACCACAGTGCAGTTACTCTCCCTGTGTGTCTGTCATCTTAGTCCCATTTTTGTGTCACTTTCCCATACAATACTGTGAGCATCTCCAGGAAAAGAATTCTCCTTTCTTCAAATCTGTATGTTGAGCACATAGCCTAGAATGTAATGGATATTCCCAGGGATATGTGGACAGGAGGGTGAGTGAGTTAATAAATGCATAGATTGTTGAGAAAATGGAAGGTGTTTGAGGCCAGAAAGGTCCAGGTGGCTTCTTGAAGAAGCAGTATGTGGTCTTGGCTGTGAAGGACTTGGTGTGAGGATGGTGAGGGAGCGGGACAGGAGAAGTAAACTGCTTGTATTTTGTTTCTCTCTTTTTTTTTGGAGGGGAAGGCAGTGCTTTGCAAGGCACTGACTGATCACAGTAGCAGGTGACTAATGGCTTAACAGCATTCTGACAGTCCTTGCTGACAGGTGATAATGAGATTAGTGCCTTTTGATTCCATTATTAACAAGTAGCCAAAGATCCATTTGGACATGTCAGGTGCTAATGATAGATGCTAAGGGTCCCTCTACCTTTGGGCCAGCAGTTCAGGTGCTCGATACTCTGATGACTAATTGTAGGCTTCTCCCCACCCCTTAAAGAGTTTAAACTGGACATTTTCACTGATATTTAATGCTTGAAAAGATACACCATCCCAAAATTAATTTTATCACAAAATGAACACACCCACGCAGTGTGTCAGATCAGGATATAGAATATTATTGACACCCTGAACCCCAAGTCTCCTCATATGCTTGTCCTAGCTGTCTTGGTTACTGCCAAGGGTAGCTGACCACTGTCTTGACCTCTAACAGTGGATGTTGATTGAGCCTCTTTTCAAACTTTGGAGAAGTGAAACCAAATACTTTGTTAATCAACATATGGTCACTTCATCCATTCAACATTACATATTTGTCTATAGTTCATAGATTATCATTGCTGTTTATGATTCCATTAATACAAGAAGCCTTAAGCAGTAAGTTTATTGGTGATGGTTATTTTGGTTGTTTCCACTTTGGTCTTAATATTTATTTCTAAAATGTTCTCTATTATTGTAAAAAATATTTAGCATGATCTAAATCACTTGTCTTAATTAGGGTTTCTATTGCTGTGAAGAGACACCATAACCATGGCAACTCTTATAAGGAAAACATTTAATTGAGATGGCTCACTTACAGTTTAGAGGTTCAGTCCATTATCATCACGGCAGGGAGCATGGCGGGGAGCATAGAGGCATGCAGGAAGACATGGTGCTGGCTACATTTTGATCATAAGGTCACAGGAAGTGGCCTGTGACACTGGACAGTACCTTGAGCATAGGAAACCTCAAAGCCTGTCCCCACAGTGACACACTTCCTCCAAGAAGGTGATACTTAATCCAACAAAGCCACCCCTCCAAACAGTGCCACTCCCTATAAGCTTTTTGGGGCCAACTACGTTCAAACTACCATATCATGCTTATTTGAATCACGTAATATGAAGTGTTAAGGGATTTATTTCTTTTTATTTTATATGTATGAGTGCTTGCCTGCGTATATGTATGTATGTGTACTGCATGCATGCCTGGTGCTCATGGAGGCCAGAAGAAGGTATTGGATCCCCTGAAACTAGACAGAGATGGTGTGAGCCACCATTTGGTTTCTGGAAACCAAACCTGGGTCCTCTGTAAGAGTAGCAAGTGTTTTTAACTGCCGAGCCATCTCTCTAGCCTCCAGTCTCTCTCTCATTTTGTAGGTGTGTAGTGTCCTATTAACTGTAGGTAAGTTGCTGTGCAGTAGATCCTAAAGAAANTGTTCATTTTGCTCAACAGAAACTTCANGTGTACTGATTAGAAACTACCCATCCCTCCTTCCACCCGGTTCCTAGCAGCTACTCATTTACTCTTTGATTCGAGGACCTTGGTGTTTTGAAATGTAATCATGCTGGTTTTGTTTGTTTGTTTGTTTCACTAAGTATAATGTCCTTAAGGCTTATCTGTGTTGTTACATATTGCAGAATTTCTTCTTTTAAAGATGACTGTATTCCACAATGTGTAAATACACCACAATTCATTTGCTGATGGACACTTGAGTGATTTCCATCTCTTACCTATTGTGAGTAGAACTACAAGAGCATGAGAGTGCTAGCATTACTTCAGAATGCCAGTTTCAATTATTTTGGATAAAGACACAAATTGAATAGATGGATCATGTGGCAGTTTTATTTATAATTTATTGAGGAACCTCCATGCTATTTCTCATATCAGCTGTACTATATTTTATCTATACTATATCAGTGTGCCAAGGTTCCAGTTTTCCCTACATTCTCACTCACATTTGTGTTTGCATTGCTGTTAAAAATAGCCATCTTAATGTGTGTGAGATGACACAAATTCCGATTTGCATTTCCTTGATGATTAGTGACATTGAACACTTGTTTTCATTGGTGTCCTAGTTAGGGTTTCAATTGCTGTGACGAAAGACCATGACCAAAAGCAAGTTGGAGAGAAAAGGGTTTATTGAGCTTACACTTCCACAGTGTAGTCCATCATTGAAGGAAATCAGGACAGGAACTCAAACAGGGCAGGAACTTGGAGGCAGGAACTAATGCAGAGGCCATGGAGAAATACTGCTTACTGATTTGCTTAGCCTGGCTTGCTCAGCCTGCTTTCTGATAGAACCCAGGACCACCAGCCCNGGGATAACACCACTCACAATGGGCTAGACCCTCCTACATCAATCACTAATTAAGAAAATGTCCTACAGCCATATCTTATGGAAGCATTTTCTCAGTTGAGGTATACCCCTTTCAGATAACACTAGCTTGTGTCAAGTTGACATAAAACTGGCCAACATTATTGGTTATTTACATGACTTCTTTGTTGAAAATTTAGAGTCCCTGGCATATTTGTAACTGGGATATTATGTCATTATTTTTAAAATGTAAAGCTACTGAATTTTAGAAGTTCCTTTGATATATATTGGAGATTAACCTTTTATCAAATTACATATGATTTGCAAATCTTTCCTCTCGTTCCATGGTTTACCTTTTCACTCTGTTGGCTATTTTCTCTGATGTGCTGAAGCCTTGTGGCTTGCTATAGTTCTATTTATTTATTTATTTTTTCCAGTAAGCCTCTCCACCATGTTTTCTTCAAGGAATCTTATAGTCTAGGTCTTATAATCAAATCTTTAATACATTATAAGTTGGGTTTTTTATGGTGTGAGATGATAAAATACATTTAAAAAAACCTATAATAACCTCTCATTTATTTGTGTAGAAACTGAACTGGGATGCCTATAGACTAATGGAAATTTATATTCACATAAGTTTTGCAAAGGTTATTGACACTGTGTTTTCATATGCAGCTTATGTTATTTTTTTCTTTTCTATTTGAGGGAACCCACTGGACATTTTAGAGGTCCCTTAAGACAATATAATAAGAAATGCTTTATCTTCTAATTATAGAGTTTAAATGCATACGTTTAGTAACACTTCACTAACTCTTTTACATATATTCTTCAAACTGAGAAACCATACACACACACACACACACACACACACACACACACACACACACACACACTTATGTTATAAAATGGGTTGATTAGCATTTATTTAGGGCCTGTAATGGCATGCTGTGTCCTCTGTCTGTGGTTTGGTGAGGCTTGCTATAACTAAAACATTTGGTGACTAACTGTTCCAATCTTTCAATAGCTTGAATCAGGGAGGAATCAAGGATTAGTAAGTTAAATAAATGAATTGGGACCCAAACATATTGTGGCAGGTGGGAGAGCAGCATGACTCCATTCTAATAAGAGAGGTTGCTGGCCACTATGGGCAGCTATGCTTCGGCCAAGTGTCCATTTACCCTTGTTCCAAATAGCTGTAGTTAGGAGTGTGACCAATGGGTTCCAATGTGTCAGGCCTACACTTTTATGTGGGCAGTGGGCAGAGCCAGGAACCTTTGGGGAAGCAGTATGTGAAGCCAGTTTCTGGTATAACCCCTAAAATCTTACCTCCCCAGCATCTTTTCACATAACTGAATACTAGCTAGGGAGAAATAGTAATGGGTCCCTGCCTCTGTATACTTAGTGAAAACACACACTGTTTTCCTTTGATCTTTTTTTTTTTTTTACTGATAACCTCAAGCTAGCACCATGGGCTGGGCTGGCCACCTGCTGTGAGCACAGCAGGATCTGAGGGAAGGAAGGCTGGAACAGAGAAGTGAGCTGTGGGCTAGCTGGGGTGTGAGCCAGGGTGCACTTAGCTGGGGCTGGGACAAGAAGGTGGGCTGATGTGGGCAGGCAGCTGGAGACAAGTACAGAGAGGTGCTGGGGAGCGTGCTGCCAGGTCATCCGGGACGTGAAAGACTGGCCCAGGAAGGCAACAGGCCTGTGGGGGCTTTGGCCCTTTGTCTCGTGTGTGTGTGTGTGTGTGTGTGTGTGTGTGTGTGTGTGTGTGCGTGCGTGCGTGCGCGCTCGCTGAGTCATGTATGTTGAGGCTAGTTTGCAGGTCCGCTGGAGGCTAAGGTGTGTAGAAACTTCATACCTTGCTATGTTCCTGTCTGGCCTATCTGAGGGTCATCTCACTCAGGACTTTTCTGTTTCCAAGATCCATGGAGCTGATCCAACCATATTTTCTTTGACTTGTAAAATCTTCTAACACTCTGTGGATAGAGGTTTATTATTTTTTAAAATCCCTTTCAAGTTTTGAATAAGTAATACCCCCATAGGACTCAAAAATGAAGCGAGGTGAATGGGAGCGCAGGAAGGGGTTGAGTTAGCAGAATCTTTAGTGGAGTCAAGCTGGCCTACATAGCAAGTTCTAGGCCAACTTGGGTACATAGCAAGACCCTGTCTCAAAAAATCAAAACACCAGAAAAAAAAGATGAAAGATTATGAAAAGTTTTCTTTCATTCTCTTTCTTGCCTTCTTCAGTTTCCATAGCAACCCCCAAAGGTAACTATTACTGGTTTCTTGTTCATGTTTTTCAGTTTCTGAAATACTGTATGCATAAGCAAAGTTGACTATATAATTAAAAATTATAGTAAAGCTACAGAAATTGAGTATTTTAAATACATTAAGCAGATTGAATATATTATATACACATATATAATTAAACTATAGTATGTTGAAGCAAAATGGTATATTATTGTATGTGTAAAATTATACATATAATAACATCCAATTATATATTTAACAGGCATCTGTATTCCATTTTTCTGTTTGTGTGAAAGATAATATCTTTTCATACTATGTTGCTGTTGGGTTTTTTCACAGAACAAAAGTACCCTTCCGTTTTAATACAAAGACTGCTTTCTCATTAATTTTTTATAGGCATAGGATTCCATTGTATGGATGCATCGTGATTTGTTTACTGAATCCCCATCAATGGCCATGGTGTGTCTTTTTCTTTCTTTTATTATGACAGAGCTGCAACAAATGATCTTAAACTGTCATCTTCGGGTATTTGCAAGTATCTTCGTAGAGCCGATAAATCCCCAGAAGTAGAGTTATGGGATCAAAGGGCCTATGCATTTGTAATTTTGATAGACATGACCAAATTGTACTCCTCAGGAGCTGAACTAATTTATACTCTTACCAGCAATGTTAGGAGCATGCCTGTTCTCACACAGCCTCACCAACAGAGTATGCTATTAAACTTTGGGATTTTTGCCAGTATGGTAGGTTAAAAAAGGGTTTCTTAGTGTTTTTATTTGCATTTCTCTTTCTATAAATGAGATTAAACATGCTATTATGTATTTAGTAGGCACTTGTGTTCCATTTCTTGTGAATTGCATGGTTGTGCCCTTAGCCCATTTTCCAATTTTCTATCTTTTTAAAAATTTTTCAGTTGCTAGTGATGTGGCTCAGTGGGTAAGAGCACTTGTTCTTTCAGGGGCCCTGAGTTTGGTTCATACATCCATGGCAGGCAGCTCATAACCTCCTGCAACTATAGATCCAGGCAACCTGACTCCTTCTTTTGGCCCCACAGGGCACCTGCATACACACAGACCCCAAACTAAAAAGTAAAAATAAAATTTAAAAGTAGTCTATAAAATTCAGTGTAGGCCTTTGCTTCCTTACAGGGACCAATGTGTCCCCATTTGTGTCCAAATGTCCCCAATGTGTCCCCAGAGGGTGTGTCCAAAGTCCAGATTCTCTACTCTTCTACTGACACTCTTTTACTTCTGTCACAGGCAGCAGTCTTCATCTTTGCACTTTAAACAAATAGAACCACNATTTCTATGTCTCATTTCACTTACAGGCAGCAACCTCTCCTGTGAGGACTTGGAGATATGAGTTGAAAGACATCCTGTCTACTGAGACTCCACACACTCTTCTCATTGAGACTCTTCATTTGCACTTAAAACCACAGTTGGGTCTGACAGAAGTCTCAATTTATGTTCATGAGGAGATTTTGTCTGGAACTGTGGAATAAGTTTTAAGTGGCTGCCCGAGACCCCACCCTGAGTAAGCAGGCTTGCCTTCTGCTATGGGAGACAGCTAATAAGCATGGCAGGGAATTCCTAAATGATAGAGTGTCAGGTGAGGTGATTATCTGAGGAGGTTGAGATGGCGTGTGAGGGAGTATGTTCTCTGAGGGAGCCATGACTGTAAATAACAAGCCAAGCAAAGGGAGAAAACACCACCACANTCCAGGTAGAGGCCCCAAGGTAGCCAAGAACAGTAGGCAGTGCTGGCAGGACCTTGGTTCGGAATGGTGAAAGTGCAGTTGGAGAAACAGCCAGAGTATGGCACTGACGAGGTCTGGCAGGAGTGCTGGGCAGTGTTGAAGTTGAGTGACAGTTTTTGGAGTTACTTTTCTTCACTGTTTGTGTGCCTTTGTCATCTCCTTAGTCTCATTTTAGAGCACTGATATGAGTCAAAGCTCATATAATAAAGCTTCAGAGTCTCATTTCCTGTTCAGATAGGGACATCCAAAGTATAGGCTTTCCTCCTCCACAGAGCTAGTGGGGATCTCAAGGCTATCAGTGCACGGAGACAGTGGAGGTGGGGGCTGAGCGGAGAGGATCCGCCTCCTTTGATATTAATTCACCTGTAATGGGTATACAAATGGGGAGGAAAGCATGAAAAAAGTATTGGAGCAGCTGTTCAATAGTCAGAAATAATGGTTTCCTCTCGGAGCACTGCTCCCGTCAGGGCAGGCTTCCCAGGCTCCATCTCGGCCTACCTGCTCCTGAGGCTCAGTAAAATGGCTGTCAATCTACTCTAAGCNNGGACAATTGAGGCTGGTGTTTCAGTGTTAGTGCTGGCTTAGTTATGTCAAGCGATTCCTCCGAGAGTAATAATAGGTGCTGTCTTCAGAGATAGTTCAGTCACAAACGCCTGCTTCTTAAAGTTGATTCGCTCCCCCCGCCCCCGCCCCATCCCTGTCCCTTTCCTTCAGTCTCCTCTCCTACCCCTGGAATCTGCTTTCTTCTAGAAATTTCTTCCCAGGGATGCTGGGCAAGCTGCACTTCATTTTTGATTTCCTCCCCCTCAAGTTTTCCACTCCACCCCCTTGGAACAGCCATGCCAACGCTTCCGTCGGGCCAAGTCAGTTCTGCGCAGCACATTGTAAAAGCGCTGAATGATGTCATAAGGAAAACAGTTGACCCGGGGGCAGAGACATTAATAAGGCAAGCCCTTCCCTCTCTCTACCCCCCAACGTTGGCTAATTTATTTCCTAACTAGTCTCTACTAACCAAATGTTAACACATATGCCTGATCGTTAACCTCCTCTGGGCACCAAACCTGTTTTTTTTTTTTTTTATTTTTCTTGAGTGCAGTAAGTGATTATCCAACTCATGCTGCTCTGGAAAAGAGGTTTTGTTTTAATAAGCAGTTTGCAGTTTGGCACACAATGCTGAGGAAAGCAACATTATCTCCAGCAGTAAACTCTGCAGTCGTTGCAAAGCTTGACAAGAAAATGATTGAGTCTGTTTGTTATACCTTTGTGGGGCTGCCACTGCTGCTCTGATGGAAATGTTGCTGTTTATTCAGCAATGCAATAACACTTGCTGTAATTTATGGATGCACATTCCCCAGATTACTAAAGGTAATATTGTTGACTAAAGGAAAGTCTACGAATGGATAGTTTCGGTTGTTGTATCCTTATAAAAGTGATTGACTGTTCGCTTTGCACAGGAACGAATTTGCACAGGATTCACCCCCCTTAACAATTACAGATTTTCTTCCCTCTGACAGTTACAAATAACATGGCCTGTCCTAAGTGGTAAAAATTTACTGAGTCCATGGAAGTTCAAGCCAGAGGCTGTGTGGATCTTATTTCCCACCCTGCTCTCTTGTCTTGCCCTTGTTGGGTGCCAAACAAACTACCCCTGGACTGTCTGTCGGTGACCTTTATCCTGGGAATCTGGCACTGGATTAAGAATCTGATGGCTTTAGATGCATGGCTTTTCTTGTATATGGAGCTGAGTATGCCACGAGTTGATTCTCACCCTTACCTGGTGACTGTGGTGTGCTTTTCTTGTGTGATCTGAGGTAGTTGGAAAATGTCTTTTGACAAATTGTTCCATTGGGAATATTGGACAAGATGGACCCTTCTGTCCTAGGAAATGTAGGCTGAGTTCCATTGGTGATAGAAGATAAGCCATTCTTCTCACTGAGTTGGTTGGAGGACTGGAGATATCCTGTGTTGGCCTGGGCACACTTATTAAGAGACTACTGTGAATTGCACCTTGGGAATCCTGGAGGGCATCATCCCAAATGAGAAGGCCCAGCTCTAGAGTGCAGGGGATCATAGGATATCTAGAGGTTTACCATTTTTCCAATGATAATAGTTGGGGCTTTATCCTAGGATACAAGAGAATGCCACTTTCGGTGTGAGGCAGGTAACATTTGGAAGTCTTATACTTGGTCTTTATTGAGATAATGAAACAAGCCTTGGTAAGAGGGGACCAACACATGGAAGAGCTCTACTCTTTCTCTTGGGAAACTAGTAGCCACCACACACACAAATATGAATGAAAAACACTCACATCATGTGTTTTGCAGATAAAAGTTTTCTGGATATGAGTCTACTGAACACTGCTGTACTTGATAATGCCCTTTTTGGCCCCAAAGCTTTCTGTTGGATGGTTTGTTATTTAATTGGTCATAGTAGGGGAAGTGGAGCATATGTGAGAGAGCACTTGTTGGATATGGGTGATTGATATTAGCAAAAACACTCTCTCTCTCTCTCTCTCTCTCTCTCTCTCTCTCTCTCTCTCTCTCTCTCGGCCAGCTGCATGCAAAAGGCAACAATTACCTTTACTGCAAAGGAATTGATACTGGGTCAAACATGACATTTAGCTGGAACATCTTAGTTTTTGCTGTCCATGCCTCACTTTTTCTCATATGTTCATCTTATGTTGATCAAAACTGACAAGGAAAGTTGGTTTACTTAAGGTAAATATTATTTACATAAATTTTGTAGGTTATTGCTAGTTTTTCTTCCATCTCATTCTATAAAGATTGACCATGCATGTGTTTCTATTTATGCAAAACTAATTATTTTGTTATATGAAAAACTTGTTTAATTTTGGCTTCTTCATGTGAAATACGAATCCTTTAAAATTCTGAAANACCTGTGAAGCTCAAACTCTCTTTTATTTACTCATGGCCCATAATCAAAACAGCTGGTCTTAGACAAATAATTACAAAAGGGAAGACTCACTGGTCATGCTTTCCTTTGGCAACTGAAGTTTAGTTGGCTCATGTCAGTCTTGACATTAATCAATTTGAGGAGGTTAATAACAAGAATACTGCAAGGTGAGTCTCAGCCCCCATCAGTTGGGTAATTAAAATCACAGTTACATTTCAAAGTTCAGCTGATGTTGACAGTGGCCTTTATAGCAACCATGGCATCATTTCTGTAGTTTGGATCTCAAATTATTCATTATATGATAATGTTGTATTAGCTGTGCTTGGGCCAGGTATTATTTCCTTTATATATACAGTACACATTCTTACATTAGTGTGTATATTTTGTATATGAATTATTTTTCTTTTCTCATCATCCACATATCCATAGCACTTCTGGTAAATGGTGTTAAGATAATACAAATTGTGTGTTTTCAAATGAATACCTATTTTCTGGTGCATAATAGGTTTCATTCATTATGTACTAATGAGGAAGCAAATTGAAGAGTAAAAAAAATTGTTTGAAAAATTAGGTAGGGGAAGAAATTGAATCCATCCACAAAGATATCTAATCTGCATATTTTAACCAAATAGGTCATGCCATTTTGAGAGATTGTGCCCTTCTGGTCCCCCCCCCCACCTTTTGCTACACATGAAGTTTGTACTCTGTGAGACAAAAATAATTACAGTCAGCTGCTGTATCCCCATGCTCCACCTACACAGTTCAACCAACCAGGGATTGNAGATAATGTAGAGAAAATTGCAGATGTACTGAATATAAACATAGCCTTTCCTTGTCATGATTCCCTTCACAATATGCTATCATAGGTATTTNTGTAGCATTCCTTGTATTAGGTTTTAAGATCTGAGATTATATAAAGGATGTGCCTAGGTCACATGCCAGTTTGACACTCTTTTATAGAAGGGACTTGAGTATCTGTGGGTATCTTTGTCTTGGAGCAAGCCTTAGAACCAATCTCTGTTGAACACTGAGGGATCTGCAAGAGAGTGATAATATGTATGCATCCATGTGCATATTAGTTAAGGTTTCTATTACTGTAAAGAGACATCATGACCACAGCAACTCTTATAAAGGAAAACATTTCATTGGGGCTGGCTTACAGGCTTAGAGTTTTAGTCCATTATGGTCATGACAGGAAGCATGGCTGTGCAAAGACAGACATGATACTGGAGAGGTAGCTGAGAGTTCTATATCCAGATCTGCAGGCAGCAGGAAAAGAGAGTAGCACTGGGCCTGGCTTGAACATTTGAAACCTCTAAGTCCACCCCCAGTGACACACTTCCTCCAACAAAGCTACACCTCCTAATAGTGACACTCCCTATGAACCTATGGGGGCCATTTTTATTCAAACCACCACATTGTGTATGTTACTCTGTATGCTGATTTATCTGTATGAATGAACCAAAGGACAGACACTGTTTGTTGTGCACTAACCCTCACAGAGTTGTTTAGCCCTCCTACTTTGAGGTAGACATGAGTAAGACCTGACTGTGAACACAGAGAAGGACGTTTGAACTTTCCCCAAGCTGACATGACTCNCAGGTAGAGGATTCAGGATTCAGAACTGTGCTCATTCATGACTGTTATATCTGACTGTTGACACAGCCTCACTGTTACTGCTTCTGAGATCTGAAGGTTGGAGATTTGCTCACTTGGTGTTCATCCTTGGTCTACTGTTCTCTGCCCTTGGCANCCCCAGTCAGCACACGCATACATCGAATACCTAGAGGCAAAGGCAAGCCCCTCTGTTGGTTGACAAGTTTATATGGAGAGTTAGTTCACAGGAGCAGATACATGTGTGAGTGGCACTACCCATGCTTCACACCCACCTCTCTTTATATTAAGTGGAAATTCTAGAAATTTTAACCAGTAGAGTTAAAAAAAACATTTATTTATTTAGTTTTTTAGTAAACTGCTCTTTCCTGTCTTTAGCCTTTCCTGTGTATGTATGTGTGTGGTGGGTATGCCTGTATATATGCAGACTTGCATGTCAAGGCCAGAGATGGATATCAGAATTTTCCTTGATTGCCCNTCTACCTTCTTTTTTGAGGTAAGGTCACTCAATCAAACCCAGCACTCACTGATTTGGTTACTCTTGCTACCTCCTTTGCTCTAAGGATCCCATCTCCACCTTCTGATGCTAGAATTATGCATGGGTCAGTCACTATGACCTCCTGACATTGACTTGGCTTCTGGGGATCCAAACTTGGGTCCTCTTGCTTGTGTGGTAAGTACTTTAGCTGTGGAGCCATATCCCTGGGCCCTCCTGTATTTCATTGTCTCGTTTTTGAATACTTTGTTCCGTATTTCACTCAGTGTTTTTTCTTCCGTGTTCTACCTGCTTATAAAACCTGACCTCAAGCCCAATCTCCCTGACTNTTGTTCCATCATCCCAAGGATGCTGCAGTGCAGTAAGTAATACAGTGAGCTGCTGGTTTGAGTAGAAGGGGCGTTGGGTGAAAATTTACCTTGATGCATTTGGGTCATTGTAGGAAGGAAAGTGAATGTGGGACTGCAAAAATATGAAGGCTTTTGTTTGGGAGACATCTTGGGGCAGTTGAAACAATGGCCACTGACTAGGACCCTAAGCCCTGGTCCCCCGCTGGCTTAGCACACCTCACCCTGGCAGCAGACCTGGCCCCAGGTGAGCCGGGCGGGTACTGTGAGACACAGTCCTGCAATCTGGGATATTGTTTAAATACCGTAAAAAGCCTCTGTCATTTACTCCTCCTGTGTACCAGAGAGAAAAACGGTGTGGTAATCCTGGCCTAGCAGGTGGCATGACTTTCATATCAGTAGAAAATGAAATTGTGTAGCTGGTTTTTTTTCCCTCCCCCCTCTCCTGTTCACTCTTTTTAATCTTTAAATAAGACGATTGGTAGCCTGTTGGCAAGAAAATGGGCCCTGAATTTTTATTCAAACTTATACAAGGATGATAGTTGGAATTTTTGGCAGGAGGCACGCCGTTGCTTTTCAGAAAGTGCCGTCTAGGGAAGCTTTTCCTGAATTACCTGCTGGGCCTGGGCGCTTTTATGTTGTTGTTGTGACAGGTAGATTTATAAGGCTTGAAATTTGTACAAATCAGTTGTCATTCAGTGCGAGCTGTCAATGTGTCAAGCTGTCAGCCTGCTGCGAGGGGACGCCTGAGGGGGAGTACAAGGGGGCAACCACGGAGAAAGGAAATGAGTTCAAACAGACCTGAAACAGAGCTCAGTTCTCGGGCTGGCTGCCCCCGTAGAGCCTGCATTGATTTTTCTTGATGTTGAGCCACAGCAAACCTTAAATGACACGTTGTTAGCAATCTCGAGTTGCTGTTTATTGTCTTTTAAATGGCAGCCAATCATGTAGAAGAGAATACAGTGTGCATTTTCCACTCATGCATGTTTAGCAGCGTCCTGTTCATGTCACTTCTCTGGCCTGGCTGGTTTCAACCGAGAGACCCGCTGCTTCGTTGATGAGTCCAACTTCTGGAGCGTTTTGCAGACGCAGCATGAGAGGGAGTTGTGTTCGTCTCTCCCTGGGCTGCGGAGCACTAATAAACGCCGTATTAAAGGCGTAGAGTTGACACCGCTATTTAGCCTACAAAAGAGAGCTGTGTCCCTAGCCTAGCTTTTAAGAACCGAGGGCCCTGCAAGAGACCGGGCTTTCCGGTACGGTTTCGGATGACGTAGTCTGCTTTCTGTGCAGCACTAGTCACGATATCGAACTTAAATTGATTATCAAAGGAACAATAAAAATATATCTCTGAGACACTTTTGAGGGCAGGCTGGCTTTGAGCTCACTCCATAGCTGAGGCTGACCTTAAATGCTTGATCCTCCTGCCCCTACTTCCTGAGTTTTGGGATTATAGCTGTGCAACATCATACCCCGTTTATGAAGTACAATGGGTTACACCCAGGGCTTTAGTACATACTAGGCCAGCATTNTACAAATAGCTGTGTCCTCAGTCCAGAAAAAAAATTAACTTGCAAAGAACATTAGCAAAATGATGGTTGCTGATGAAAATGAACCAATAAGTTTCCCCCTCTTTGTCTAAAAGCCTTGTCATTCTCGGGTGTCTATTAAGTATTTGGTATGGCTTGTACTGTCCTGTCTAGGGCCTAGTCCCTGGGAGGTTTCCAGCATAACTCCCTCCCCCCTCCTCCTGTCTTTCTTAAATTTATCCAATATATGGAGAAATTCAAGCCTTTTGTTAAGAAGTTGTCAGAGAGGAAAAAAAAACTTATTTCGGAAAAATAGAATCGAAAGCATGAAGGGCCCCACTTTCTCAGTGTGTGGCATTTAGCAAAGAGGCCTGGCTTTTATCCAGATGTGTAAGCCTGTTCACCTCTGGACAGTGTCCTGGCTTTAATCAGTCAGAATGATCTGGGCCTGTCTTACTCAGAACTTGTCTGTCAGGTGGCACAGAGGAGAGGCAGTGGGCACGGGGTACATGAAGAGGAGAGGTGGCTAAAGGCGGAAGACTCAAAGGTTACATTTAAGAAACATTCTGCACCAAGGAATAAAAAAAAATTAATCAAAGATTTCCATCTAGCCATTACTGGCTGGTGTGCATGGCCTCTGAGCTGAAAAGTCTGCCGAGTCTCCTGGCGCTATAGAGTTTGTCTTGTAAAAGTGCAGCTGTCCAAAACATGACAGCTACAGCATTAGCAGGGCCATTAAGAGGTGTAGAACATTTCCAGGGAAATGATTTGAAAAATGACAATGCTGGCTCCCGTGTGATATTAATTATACCCTGTACCCGTAGCAAATAAGCTAAAATAGTTGGCAAGAAAGACAAAGTGAGGTGTCCTGGTTCTGACCGTCACTCTTGTCACACGGTCACCAGCCTGGTAGAGCTTGATGGTCTGAAGGTAATTGTAAGGGTAAGAGGAGGGGTCCAGGGCCACCTGTCAGGCTGCGTGTGAAGGGCAGTCTCAGGGTGGCCATGGCTTATGGGAGCCGAGGTGTGAGTGGGGATAGTCACAGAGGGCCAAGGGTGGCCTGTGATGGACTGCTCCTAGAACATTCTGTGGTGATGCTGGGAGTTCCAGGGCTTCTATACTGCCCAGTGTGGAAGTCACCAGCCCCAGGCAGTGACTGGAGCACTTGAGACACGGCCTCTGTGATGGAGGAAGTGACTTTTACATTTTATTTAACTTTAATTAAGATGTAAATAGCCACAGAGCTCTCCCAAACTGAGCAATGCAGGACCTTAGAGAGTGGTTACTCCTTGAGGCTGGGTCTGGAAGAGGATGTGACTGTGAATGGTGATCCGAGTCACACAAGGCTTTCTCATCTCTCCTACGTTTCCTCCGGTATGAGCCATTTTACAAGTGGGCACAGGGCTACCATATGGACCAGATATGATAAGGTCACAGAACAAAGGAGGAATTGGTTTACTATTGCTGATTTCATGATGCCCCTTTCATGGATGCTGCACCCTGTCTGTGGGCACCCAGAGGTTGCTATTATTTTCAGATCATCTGGAGTCTGGGCTACTGGTCTGCTTGGCCTCTGGCTCTGGCACCTTCTTCCATTGCATTCTTCATCTTAACATTCAGCACTCCATGTGAGGGGTATGTCAACTCTGAAACTACTCGAATTGTATTCTTGCTTCCCTTGTGTTGGTCAGAACTTTCTGGAATGCCATCAGCCAGTTGGTCCCATCTTTGAGAGCAACCTCCCTTCAACTTGTCTGCTCTGTACTTCTGAACCATGCTTTTGACCTTTAGGCCGGATACAGCCTCCTCTTTCTCCTTTCTCTGCTGAGCCTGTTGCTAAATGACCCTGTGTAAACAAGGCTTGGAGGCTCCTGACTGTGAGAGATGGGCTGCTAGCTTTTGTGGAGGGAGAAAATAGACCTGGGAAGGAAGAGGTCACCAGCAGGTCAAAGTGCCAGAAGAAAATGCTGGAGGGACTCCAGTTTCCACATTTGGAAGTATGTCAGGGATGTAGGATGTGCTACTTGGGGTGTGTGGGTGTCTGTATGCCATGCATGCAGCCACCTATCTGTTTTCATTGGATCCCCCCATAAAGCCTATTAAATTAAAAAAAAATACACATTAAAAAATGCTCCAGTGAAGGTCAGCCCAGATCTTTTGAAGACCTTTTGAAGACCTGTTAAAATATGGCCGCGCTGTTATCCGTTAATACCCCAAGTGTGCAGAACTCGAGAAACAGCATTCAGCGTTAAATCTCCAAGTGCAAAGAAAATGCCTTGAAATTACAGTGTTTGGTAAATTAGAGACTTGCTTGCNGCTCCCCCCTTCCAGGGCTGAGGCCCAGCCGCCTTCACTCTTCCTTGTTTACCTTAAAACGCACTTTACTGCCTGTGGTGTCTCTGTTAACCTCCTGGAACCCTTGCGATTTCATTCGTGTGATTTGTTATTGAATGACCTTTTGAGGATTTTACAAAACATGACCTTTTCTTGTCAAACATTCAAGGGTCTGGCAAGTGAAGCTGTCAGGGGGACTCTGCGTGTTTGCTAATTATAACTAATATGTTTCCCCACATCCTTGGAAATGCAAATCACTTATTTGTCCCATGAATGGCTGTTCTTTCTCGCCTGTTGGTTTGAGGTGGCTGGGAGCCTCTCAAAGGGGCTTCTTTGGCCTGGGAATCCCTAGCCGTCTTCTTAAAGTCCTAGGGAAAGGGAATGCTGATTTTGTTGTAAGTTCATTTGACCCCCTGGGAAGGACAATGGAAGATGCTGCGGGGTGGGTTTGGGCTGGGGAAAGGACATAGTTCAGAACAATCCAATTCTTGATCTTGGGAATGTTCTGTGCTGTTCTGATACTTACTTCCCCCAAGGGAAGGAGATTTTTGTTGGTAGGTGGAAACAAAGGCCCTAGTGAGGGAATTTCTTCCGGGACAGTATGATCACAAGGAAAGAAAGCCTGCTTTCCTTTCCTTGATTTTGATAGTTACAAATGGAGTACTAGCTTCAGCCANGCTGACAAGTATTGAGTGTTAGCAGGAGATGGGCTCTGCTCAGTGTTTTCCACTCATTAGCTTATTTCCTCACCTCAACACTATGATCTAGGTGTTATAATTATCATTGTCAATTTCTAAATGGCAAAACAGAGCTTCAGGAAAAGTAACTTGGACAAGATCTGCTGGCAAAGTCAAGATTTGACTCGTGGTCTTTCAGACTGTCTCCTTGAAAGTGTGAATTTTGACTAGACAAGGGCAGCTAGTCTACCTTCCTTCGAAACTTTCTTTTCTCCATCAGAAAAATGTTTTGTGTGACTTCTCTTCTCCTTCAGAATGCTAGCTTCTGAAATTGATAACCACCCAATCAAGCTATTGTCAGCTTTCCTAAATCCCAGTTTGGGAACTCAGGGCCACATCAAATCAGAGCAGAAGAGCCGAGTAAGCTTCTCAGACACCTACAAAATATGTCCAGTTGAGTTTCTTATTAGTGGGAAACTACAATCTCTAAACACTCCAAGTGACACATGGTCACTGATGATGTGATGTTAAAGGAGAAGCATTTTGATCTTGAGTAACTAACCAATGACTACTTGCCTCCAAGTCCCATTTGTTTAAAGGGGAAGGGTGGGCTAGCATATGGACTGAATAAACCTATTTGCAGAGCTTGGAGAAATTCCATTTGAACTGTGTAAATTGCTGGAAGACAGTGTTGTGTTTTGGTTCCCTTCCACTCAAGGTAGGGCTGTGTCTTCAAGAGGTCGACCAGCCATAAAGTTACTGCATGTTGGCCTGGCTCCCCAGGGGCTAAGACAGAGCCTCCTTTATAAGATTCAAATGCTTGGCCCTGCTCCCGTGTTGTTCCCTCCAGTCATTTGGAAAACTGTTTATCTAGGTAGGGGGATTATTGGGCTTTCCCAGCTTCCAAGTCTAACTCCTAGGAGATGTCTTTGAAATGACTTTCATGTGTTTTCCTTCTTTGTCCTGTTGATGGACATAGATGCACAAGGTAATTTGTGTCTTTGGAACAATGGAAATTTTTAAGCGTTGGCTCATTGTTTGGAAAGGGTCATTATGACTTTATGTATTAAAAAAAAAGTTCAGACTGAGGATAGAAAAATATATTTCACTTCTTTTATGAGTCTGTTCTCAAGAGCCAAGCAATTTGTTATAAAAGAACATAAGAAATATTGAGAATGAGAAAAGTCATTCATTTTATAAAGCCTTGTCCCTCTTCATACTTCTTTTTCCCACTGTAGCCGTTGACTGCTCCATAAATGACGCTCAGTGCGAGCGGAGCTGTCCACCCTGCTATTTCAGATGTATTGAAGATGCTTATGATGGATAGTTAGGTTTCAACTATCCAGTAACCCNGCTTTCCACTAAAGAGGACCCTTATATCTTAGTGCCTAATAGCAATGGTTTATGTATTTCAGGATCATGCCATTCTGTATATAGTCAGCCTGACCTTAAAGTTCTTTAAAAGTCACTATTTCATAAAGTAGATTGCAAGTGAAGAGGGAAATCATGAAAATTTCATCTTGGCAGCTTCTCTTTTAAAGCAAATCAAGTTTAGGGTCTCTTTCATGATTAAGAATGTACTTTTAAAATGAATTCTGTTGGTGACAGTTGGTGTCAATAACCTGGACCACATCCACACTTTGCCCATGTCTTTATGTTAAGAAAAAGAAAAGAAAACTCTCCCAAATATTATTAAATTTACTTCAATCATATAAAATAATTTTAGAAAACTGAAAGTGATGGTTATTGTGAGATTTATAAGAGAGATCAGACATCAGAACTTTGAGAGAGAATAATTATGTGGGTTTGCTGATTCTTAACATTATAAGGGAAAATATTTAAGAATCTGGTAAAAAAATGAAGGATGTTTGCTTTAGAGAAATGCAGGTGAACATTTAAATTTATATTTGGTTTCAGAGACTCATAGATCCCACTTAACATTATCCATGCTACCCCAGGTTACCCCCCTTTTATTAAAAGTCTCCCCAGGCATCCTTGGAGAATTGGGTCTGACCATGGGGGCAATTCAGTCATTGACATGTATTCAGGTTTTAAA
This sequence comes from Neotoma lepida, assembly GCA_001675575.1. Taxonomy (NCBI): domain Eukaryota; kingdom Metazoa; phylum Chordata; class Mammalia; order Rodentia; family Cricetidae; genus Neotoma; species Neotoma lepida. The sequence goes on from LZPO01097120.1 coordinate 569,972, forward strand.
AATTAAGGTAAAATTTGTTTTATCAATCGTGAAATTTTTGGCTCTTGTCCACGATACTGTATCACTAGTATTAGGTTGATGAGGACAGCCCAGGATCTTGATATGCACAGTTGGGGCAGTAGAAATCCACAAGTGGCTGTGGAGAGAGCTTGATTGGTAAAGTACTTACTATGTGAGCATGAAGACTGGAGTTTGGATCCACAGCACCCATGCAAAAGTTGGGCACAGTGGCATAGGCCAGTANAACCCCACGCTGGGAAGGTGGAAACAGGGAGCTCCCTAGGGGCTTGGTGGCCAACCAGCCTAGCGTAATCAGTGAGATCCAGACTCAGTGAAAGACTGCCTCAAAAAATAAGGTGAAGTGACCNAGAAAGACACCTGACACTGATGCCTAGCCTCCCCACGCATGCACACGTGCACTTACACCTCCTTAGCCACTAATTTTGGGTTTTGAAGCAGCATAGTTTAGTAGGAGAAAAGCAATGAAATTAGTATCAGGAGATAGAGGTTCTTGTCTTTCCCATGTGGCCCCATGGTGAACAAGACATCGGCCCTCTCTGATTTCCAGTTTTATCACTTGGGTTGTGACTCCCAAATGTCACTTGGGTTATAACTTTCAGGGTTGAAGTTCAATCCATTAACCATTCTGCTTTTGATTTCTCATTTGTATTTTATTTATTTAGTGCACACCTGTGCATGTGCACAAATGAGTCTATGTCCAAGAGCACATATGTGGCACTCAGAGGTCAACCCTGAGTGTCTTTCCTGGTTACGATCTCCCTTTTCTCCTGTTCCTTTTTGTTTTCTGACAGAACTGGTGTGTAACTTACCAGGTAGGTGAAGCTGGCTGTCTAGTAAGCCCTCGGGACCCACCCATCTCTGCTTCTTTGGTGCTGGCATTACAAACACATGCTACTGTGCATGCTCAGTTATTTTGTTCCCCCTACCATGCAGGGCAAATGCTTTAGTGACTGAGCTAGCTCTCCCAGGCTGCCATTTGTGTTTCATAAGGTCAAGTCCATTGGACAGAAAAAGGAAGTTAGACCTGATTTTACTTCTTAGAAGAGTTTCCTCTTTAATTTGAGGATTTCAGAAAGTTAGGAAGCAAGGGCTGGAGAAATGCCTCAGTGGCTAAGAGGACCCCAGTTTGGTTCCCAGCACCCATATGATAGATAGCTCATGACCATCTGTAACTCCAGTTCCAAGGGTACAACACCCTCTTCTGTCCTTTGAAGGTACTGCATGTATGTGATACACTTAGATACACACAGGTAAAACACTCATATATATATATATATATATATTTAAAGAAAAGAAGTAATACAGATCATCTGTTACAGTAGAAATCCAAGCTTCCTTGGGGATGAAATACAGTTAATGACAGAAAATTCTTAGAGTATTAGTGTGGGGCCAGAACTACCTTCTGGATGTAGTGAGACACAGGAGTTGAATTTATTTACAAGATTCGTGGCTGTCACAGTCACCTGTGTCATCTCCAGTTTCTCCGTGCCATAGCTTCATAGACAGGGTTAGTGCATGCTCCACAGCACACCAAAGTTTCTCCTTGAAATGAGTTGTGGGGAGCTGAAGTAAGGGAGGATGCTCAGAGTAAGAGGGAATTCTCATAGAAGTTTGTCGTATCTAGAGGAAAAGAAGATGCTCACTGAGACAGTGTGCTCACACCAGCCCAAGTCAGATGACTAGCTAATGCCACCGAGTAGCTCATGTGACTAGAGGCTGTGGAGTGGAGATGTCCAGGCAGGGGCAAGGAGACCCTTGAATTTTAAATTCATTTTCTGAGTTTGGAGTTATGTCTTCTTCAAGGCCTTTCTTCCTGGNGCTCTTGCTGCTGGTGGTTGAATTTCCAGCTCCTCACCTGATAGTCCCTGCTTGAGTGGAGGAGACATTGTTGTACCCTGGGGCTTACAGCAGGCTCCAATCCAGAGGGAGTCTGTTCTCTGTCTAGATATGCCCCGTGTTTTCCATGTTGGCCTCAAACAGAGAGCAGAACCCACTAAGTTTCTACACTGTGGGATAGTTTAACTCAAACAGTAGCAGTGGGAAGACAAAGAAGCTAAATATACTGAGAGGTCACTGCTGGGATGCTCTAGTCAGACTTGGAAATGACAGCCAGGACCCTTGTCCTAAGGTGTCCTTTAGAGCCCTTTTTGATAAGGTAGGGATGTCAACACCAATGGGAACTAAGTAATGCCCAATGCCTCAGAGACCAAGAGATGGAGTCCACGTGAGGCGAAGCTAGAAAGGAAACCCCCATTTTTCTGGCTTGTACTGGCAAGTCTTTTCCCATGGTGTGGCTGTCTGGTGGAGAAAGATGGTGTCATCATCGTGGGCATTGAACACTCTCTTTCATCTCACATCTTTCCAAACAATGTTTGTCTTCTAGTGGTGAAACTGGAAGCATCCGCTGCTGGAAGCATCCTCTGTGAACGTGAACCCCAATGAAGCTAGATAGGTGGTGTGTGGTGTGTACGTGCGTCATATGAGTGTGATGTGTGTATGTGTGTGACATGTATGTGTCATGTGTGATGTGTGTGTAATATGTGTGATGTGTATGTCATGTGTGTGATATGTATGTAATGTGTGTGATGTGTATGATGTGTGTATGTATGTGTGTGTGATGTGTGTCTCTGTGTGATATGTGTGTGATGTATATAATGTGTGTGTGATGTGTATGATGTGTGTCTGTGTGTGATGTGAATGGTGAGTGTGTATTTGTGCTGTGTGTGTGTGTGTGTGTGTGTGTGTTTGTGATGTGTGTGAAAAGGTTGGTGTCCTATCCTTACCATGTGGCTTCAGTTCCCTTCCACTGATACCAGAATGATGTCATAATGAAGGTTTGGTGAGAATATTCAAACAAGAAAAGAAAACAGAAAGTTAACAACAATAACAGTTGTAAAAACAGCAGCTTCTTTTGGAGCTGGAGTTCTGTTTCCTTTCTGCTTCTCATCTAGTCAAGTGTGGGGTGGCATTCATTCACTTGTTCACTCATGGGCTCACCCACTTTTCTCTCACACAGAGAGTCTGTCTGTCCGTCCATCTGCCCCTGCCTGCCTGCCTCCCTCCTGAAGTCCTTGGTTTTCCACTGTACCTTTGATTTCAAATGTTCTGGGGCTGGAGATGTTGAGGAGCAGAGATGATCTCTTGGCAGGAAGCCTGCAACTCCCAAAGCTGCAGCAGCCTTTGCCTTCTTTCCTTTCTTCTCCTTCCTTTCTGTGTATCTTTGGCTTGAGCAAGTCAGTTGGTATTTCTCTTTGAACTGTGAAAATTCAGTATTTGCCATGAGCAAGCAGGAGGGCAGAAAGTGAGGTTACAAACAGATCTGAAGGTATGTTTGTGTCTGTGTCTCTATTTCTTAGGGCCAAGGGACAATGTGGCCATCCATTAAATCTTCACAGTGCTAGCAACCTCTGGTCCATCCCTCCTGATGGGGGAAGAGGTAATACTATAATCCAGAATAGCAAAAGTTCCAAGTTTCCCTGATTTGATTTGGCAGAGAATGACAATAAAATCCCATGATTTCAACCCAATTAGGAAAGAGGCCAGTTTGGATTAGCGAAGCTCAAATTATATTTTATGGAGAATTGATTTTGTAGCCTCCAAATTTATACGGTCATTTGAGTTAGATATCAAAGTCTACAATGGGAAATTTGTGGGACAGTTTTAATGACTGGGTAAAATATTTGGCATTGTGTCATGCAGTTTGACAGAAATGGTTATTTCCAAAGTGATTAGGACATTTTTGCAATTCTTATAATCTTCAGCTATCTCTGTCAGTCTTTCCTATGTNGTATAACGAACAAGACTTTTCTTGACAATAGCAAAGTAAGTGCCTGTTAAAATCAACCAATTTCTAGTCTGCCAGATATGAATGAACAGGATTGGCTTGCATGATATTTTCTCAAAGCAGATTTATTGTCTTAATTATGTGTTGTTAGAGCTAGTATAGATGGCAATCATTTTATATACTGTATTTATTTCTTGGGGTGTCCTTATATTAAACAATATATTTCTTTTGATGCGGGTGATAATTTTGTGATAGAGACCAATTTAATGGAGTCTAATCTATCCCTTGCCTTCCCAGTTTAGGTTTTTAAATCTTATATCTGCAACCTTCTCTTTTTCTGCACTGAATGGTCTGTAAACAAGTACTAATACATTACAGATGAGAGGCTCTTGCTTAGTTTTAAGGAGAACCTGCCCTGGCAAGGTTTAGGAGCAATGGCATTGCTTCCTACCCCAGGCGAAGGTAGGCATGGTGACTTAGACATTTCCGAGTCCTAGTCTGTAGGCCACCTGTGTCAGAATCACCCGAGAACCTGTACAGGTTCTTTTTTTTTATATGTATGTATATATTTATTTTTTTTATGTTTTTACATCCCAACCCTAGTTTCCCCACCCTCCTCTCCTAGTTCCTCTCCCCCACCCTCCTCTCCTCCTAGTCACTTTCCCCCACCCCATCTACTCTTCCTTCTCCATTTCTCTTCAGAAAAGGGCAGGCCTCCCATGGATATCAACCAACCATGGTATATCAAGTTGCAGTGAGACTAGGCACCTCTTCTATTAAGGCTAGAGGAGGCAACCTCCTCTAGGAGGAAAAGGTCTAAAAGCAGGCAACAGAGTCAGAGACAGCTCCTGCTTCCACTGTTAGGAGTCCCACAAGAAGACCAAGCTACACAACTGTCACATATATACAGAGTGCCTTGGTCAGTCCCATGCAGGCTCCCTGGTTTTTGGTTCAGTCTCTGTGAGCCCCTATGAGCCTAGGTTAGTTGATTCTGTTGTTTTTCTTGTGGTATCCTCGACCCCTCTGGCTCCTATAATCCTTCCTCCCTCTCTTCTGCAGGATTCCCCAAGCNCTACCTAATGTTTGGCTGTGGGTCTCTGCTATGTTTCTGTCAGTTGCTGGTGAAGTCTCTCTGATGGCAATTGGGCTAGGCAATGATTTATGAGTATAGCACAAGATCATTAGAAATCATTTCATTGACTTTTTTTCTAGTCCTGTTTGGTTCTATCCTAGGTCTCTGGGCTGTCCAGCTTCTGGGTCCTGGCTGATGGGAATGTCTTTCTAAAAATGTGTTGCTCTGATTGGTTGATAAATAAAGCTGTTTGGCCAATGGTGAGGCGGGACATTTGAACTAGGGAGAGAGCAGCAGAAAGCAGAGCAGGGGGCAGACGCCATTCTGCCACCTAAAAAGCAACATGTAACGTCACACAGGTAAAGCCACGTGGAACACGTGGCGACATAGATTTATAAAATGGGTTAATTTAAGATGTAAGAGCTAGCTAGCAAGAAGCCTGCCAGGGCCATAGTTTAAAAATGATGTAAGCCTCTGTGTGTTTATTTGGGTCTAAGCGCCGTGGGAGCCGGGCGGAGATTGGGATCAGACAAACTTTCGCCTACACCTGGCCCTCCAGGCAGTGTCAATTCTGCNCCAGTCCCAATTTCTGCACCACCTTTACCCCAGTACATCTTGTAGGCAGGACAAATTATAGGTCGAAGGTTTTGTGGCTGGGCTGGGGTCCTAATCCCTCCATTGGAATTCTTGCTTGGTTACAAGAGATGGCTGGTTCAGGCTGTGTGCCCCTCCATTGCTAGGATTCTTAGCTAGGGTCACTCCCATAGATTCCTGAGGGTTGACATTGCACTAGGTTTCTAGCTCTTCCCAGACATGCTCCCCCAATTCCAGTTGTCTCTCCCAGTACTCTGTCCCTCCATCCTGCCCAACCTCATTTCCTCCCATACCCACCCCCATCCAGAATCCACCCCAGTCAGGTTCTTAAGCCTTATTCTTATAGTTACTTGATAACTGAGTGGGTTTTGGAAGAGCCTAGCAAAGTCTATTTTTAACCTCTCTGACCTGGTTGCTTTTCTGGTAGGTGACCCAACTGTGAAGCAGTTGACTCTNGAGTCTTTAAAAGCTCAGTGGCCCTGTGTTGGCCAGTGTGAATATTACCGCCATGAACTTGGGGATGCAGCAATCTCTATGAGATACCACTTTCATTTCCTTTGGATAAAACTAGATAGCCAAGCTATGGAAGCAGTACAAGTAACCATTGATAGGTGACTGATAAGAAATGGTGCTTTGCGTATATAAGGGAGGTATTATATAGCCTTAAAAAAGAAAAGCAGCCTCTTATTTGTAGTAACATGGAAGAGTAGAGGATGTTATATCAGACCAAAGACGCCAGACACAGAGTCTCCCACGGCCTCGCTTGTGTGTAGAGTCTAAAATAGGTGAGCATTTAGATCCCAATAGCAAAATGATGATGAGAAGTACAAGATTAGTGGGCAGGGGATGAAGAGTGCACAAAGTTTCAGATGCAGGATGAGTAAACTCCAGAGAGCTACTGTATGACACAGAGATTGTGGTTCTCATATTTCATATATGCTTGAAATTTACTGTGAGTTAGATATTAAGTGTTTTTACCTTATACAAAAATGACAACTGTATAAAAAGGAGATATTGGCTTGGTTGTGACAATCAGTTCAATATATATATATATATATGTTAACATATATATGTTAAATATCTTTTAATTTTACCTATAGACCACACACACGCACACACACACACACACACACACACACACACACACACA
>LZPO01097120.1:598301-619557 GCA_001675575.1 Neotoma lepida
TCCTGGAACTCACTTGGTAGCCCAGGCTGGCCTCAAACTCACAGAGATCCGCCTGCCTCTGCCTCCCAAGTGCTGGGATTAAAGGCGTGCGCCACACCACCGCCTGGCGTCTTTCAATTTCTTAATGAGAAAACCACATGTACTGGCTGGTTTTGCATCTACTTGACACAAGCTAGCGTCATCAACAAGGAAGGAGCCTCAGTTGAGGAAATACCTCCATGATATCTAGCTGTAAGGCACTTTCTCAATTAGTGATTGATGGGGGAGGGCCCAGCCCACTGTGGGTGGTGCCATCCCTGGGCTGGTGGTCCTGGGTTCTGTAAGAAAGCACACTGAGCAAGCCATTAAGAGCAAGCCAGTAAGCAGCACCCTCCATGGCTTCTTCATCAGCTCCTGCCTCCAGGATGCTGGCCTGTTTGAGTTCCTGTCCTGATGATGCCTTTGATGATAAGTTGAATAAGCCCATGCCTCCCCAACTTGCTTTTAGGTCATGGTGTTTCATTACAGCAATAGAGACCTAAGATACCCCAAGTACTCTGTTCAAGACGGTGAAGGGTTATCACAGCACATAAGGAGTGTGGCTTTCCAAACTTCTATGGGTGTGTCTCCAGCTGAACGCTCCTCCCTGTCTTTGATTTCTCTCATGGTGTATGGGACTATAATTTGCCTTGACATTCCTGGCCATCAGTGCCACTGTGAAGTGGGCCTTCTTTGACTAGAAGTGACAGCCCCTGGCCCCTGTGACATTGTTTCCATAGATTTACCAGGAGACAGTTTTATATTTTGCAAAATAGAGTGATCTCCTGTGACTGGCATTGATGTGGTTTCCCCCTGGTTCTTTGGGAGGGTAAAGCTGTTTCCATTGACCCACCCTAAATTGATTTCCCTTATTCTGGCATCTGGACACATTGCTCTTAGGCTTCCCAAGATGGTGATTGTCATTGTTTGTCATTTTGGTCAGTGTTAGATGCTATCATGTGCTGTCTCCTTGTAGGGGCCCTTCCTCTTAATTCACTGGCTCCTGGTGTTCTGAGACCTTTGCTCTCTCTGTCTGGCAACCTTTCCACTTCAGCTTTTTCTTATGACAGTAGTTCAGCATCCTGAAGAGAGTTGCCTCCTGTTGTGGTTTGGGTGTAAAATGTCCCCCACAGGCTCCTACACTTGAACATAGTTCTCAGCTGGTGGTCCTGCTTTGAGAGAACCTTTGTGAGGTGGAGCCAAGCTCTAGGAAGTGCGCTGCTAGAAGGCCAGACTGGTGGTTTTTAGCCTGGCCTGCTTCCTCTCTGTTTCCTGGACCACTGAGTTGCAAGTCAAGCAGCCCGCAAGTTGCAAGTCCAAGTCATGCTTCTGCTGCTACAGAACCACCTTCTTCCAGGAGCCTTCCTCACCATGGCTGACTGTATCCCCACAAACCCTGAACCAGTGCAAACCTTCATCACTTAATTTGCTTCTTTCAAATGTTTCTTATAGTGATAAAGAAAGTAATGGATACAATGATGATAGTGTCTTTGCCTGTTGGGACACTCCAAGAGCTACTCAGAGGGAATGTCAGCTTTGGAAGCCTTTGTCAGAGATGGGCATTTAAAAATGTTTTTGATACAGTGTATTACTACATAGCCCAGGNTGGGTTTGAACTAGCCATCCTCCTGCCTCATCCTTCCAAATGCTTGCATTATAGATGTGTGTCACCATGCCTGGCAGATGTGGCATTTTTGGAGGATATTATTTGTGGGAGGAGAAGACTGTCCATTGTGGTCTTTTCCCTTCAGAGAAGTGTCAGTCACAATCTGGCTGTTCTCAGCATTTTCTAAAAATATTCGGAGGCAGACAAGTAAGGGTGTTTAATGGTTCCATCTGAACAGAATGGATTTGTCTATTTTTTCCCCTTAGAAGCCTCTCCAGGCAGATGCAACGTTTTGACACTATGCCATGACATTGTTGTCTACTAATGTGTTAGGTAGCATCATAGCTGCTGGGACACATGTGGGCTGGAGGTTGGACATGCCTACAGTCTTTAAATTTTGAAATGTATCAGTCTTTAATAGCTCAGTTGGACTATGAGAGATGCTTTAACTAATAAAGTCCTAGACTCATTAGAAAGTATAATATTTACATGAGATGGCGAGATGGTTTAGAAGGTAAGGACGCTTGTGGCTTGATCTGAGTTCGATTCCTAGGACCCTGGAAGAAGAGAACCAACTCCTTTAAGTTGTCTTCTGACTGCCATATATATGCTACACATACACCACACACACACAAACACACACACACACAGAGGACAAAGTAACTGTAATTAAAAAATTTAAAAAAGAATGTATACTGTTTACAGAAATGTTTTAATTTTCTAAGTGTGTATGTTTTAGGTCCTGACTAGACTTACAGAAGTTATCTAAAATACTTGGGACTAGAAATGTTTCTCATTTTAGATTTTCCTCTAGGTTTTGAAATGCTGTTTACACACACACACACACACACACACACACACACACACACACATTTGTATATATATTTCAAGATATCTTAGGGATAGGATCAAGTTTAAACATGAAATTCATTTTTATTTCATACATACTTTCCACACATAGCTTGAAGGCGTCACATGGTATAGTATGTTCAGTGCACCTGTGTTTTGTCTGGAACCTGTCACGTAAGGTCAAGCATGAATCTAACATCACCAGTGTTCGAAGTTTTGCAATGTGGAGAATTTGCAGTTTTTAGTTTAGGGACATCCAACCTGTAAGTTAAAGTTTGCTGGGCAATTAAACAAGATTATTCTGTGTCATTTTCTCCTCCCCTTCTTTCTAATACAGGGCATATAGTAGGAAAGCAATAGATACTTGAAATAATGAGGGAAGGGAGCTTCTATCCATGCTAAAGGCAAAGAAAATACTAGTAATTAAGGAAATAAGNTAACAAAAGCATTGGTTCAAAGTCTTTTAAAATTTTATTTAAAACCTTTTATCTGTGTGTGTGTGTGTGTGTGTGTGTGTGTGTGTGTGTGTGTGTGTGTGTGTGTGTGTGGTTGTCCTATAAGCAGGGCCCGAGAGTGCCTGGCTTTTTCTAAGCCACTGAAGAGGCAAACATTTTCTTGTTGGTTTGTTGTTCACCAAGCATTTTCTCCCAGAAGCCATAGGACAGGCAGCCATTTCTGCTCCACGGTTCCCTGGTTGAGACTTGGCTGTTGCCTTGCAGTGTCTCGTTGGTGAGAATTTTTTTGACAGGGCCACTGAGTGTCTGTGACAGGGCCTCCTTATGGTGTGGGGCAGTGGGGTCCTGGGAGAGCAAACTCCTGGCAGAAGAAGTGAGCACTGTCCAGGTGTGTGGGAAGAGATGGGGTGGCAGGCCAGGGCAATGTCTCTGGAACTACCTTCCAGGGCAGGGAGACTTTCTCACATTTTGAAAACAGAAAAATATCAAGTCCAAATTTCTCAAAGTGAAGATTTCTTGTTTCTTAGCCTCTGTGTGCACATTCTTTTCAATTTACAACCCNGCCATCGCTCTCTGGTGTCCACACATTTTACAGACTAAACCTTTGAAATGGGAAGAGTTCCAAATACTGAGCCTGCATGCTGAAACAGGAGTGGTTGGCTTGTATGCCTTGGTGGGAGTGAGGTAGATGATCCACTGCGCAGGTTTAAAATATATATCTTTTGAGACAGGGTTTCATGTAGTCCAGGCTGTCCCAAAACTCATTATGTAGCTGAAGATGGAGCTGGACTTCTTCCCAAAGCACCTCCCAGTTGCTAAGATCAGCAGGCCCATACCACCATGCCTGGTTGGTGCAGTGTTGAGGACTGAACCCACAACCTCATACATGCTTGGAAAGCGTCCCACTGACCGAGCTCCATCTCCAGCCCCTAAAGTTGTTACTGTAGGAAATGTTTAGTTTGAGCATCCTCTTAGATGGGCTGAGCCCTTTCCCCGCTCTACCCAGTCTTTCTGTGTGTTGNTGTTCTTTAGCCCCAGCTGTTTGTGATATTTCACTGTCAAATACATAATTAACAATTCTGTAAGCCAAGGTTAGTGATTTTTTTACATTCATGCATTGGATATTTTTTAGCCCAAAGCCAATTTCTTTTTAATTTAATGTCCTCCCAGAACCCCCCCCCAAAAAAAAAACCAAAAACCAAAACAAAAGAAAACAAACAAAAACTGTTTCCAGAAAATTTGTCATTCTCACATCTTTCCAAAGAGTGAACAGTATCAAAGTGGACTTGGGAGTACAGATGTGGGGCTTGGTGTGGGATCGCTGTGGAATTCAATGCTGCTTATGTAGACTGAGCTGATGATGGATCCAGTTGTGAATAATTCTTTTGAAATGGATGATGTCAGTGACAGTTTTATAACTGGGATTTTACTAGTCTGGAAGAAATTGCTGGAATATGGGTGAGAGTAAGTCACCACTGAGTGACAGTAAAATAAAAGCAAGGAGTTAAGAAAGTTAGGGCTGTCTACATTTTTCACATTGAAAACAGATTGCAAGGAGTTCTCACACTGCGTTGTGTTTTGTTTGACATGTTATCTTTATTTCTCCTTTTTTGATAACAGGAAATTTATTAATATGATCATCACATGGCATTAGCCAAATCCTCTTACTGGAGTTCAAATTCATTTGAGAAAATGACCATGAACTAGGAGTGGAGCCCTGCCCTGCTGTGGTGACTCTTCAGGTCAAAAACAAACATCCTCTTTAGTGGCCGACCTTAGGCACAAGGATGTCCCGTTCCATTAGGATAGCAATCCAACCCTTTCTTAGAGTCTGGAAGACAATGCCTAAAGAGTTTTGGGGGTACCTCCAGCATGAATTTGACCATTAGGCATTCTGTATTTTGGTCTTATATTGCAGCATATATATAAACATTTAATTTATAACTTTCAAGGAACTGCAAGTTACACGTGCACACATCTCTAGCTTTTATTAAAGGCCTACAAAGGTGAAGTCTGTGTTCCTGAGTGTAAGGTTGAAGCAGAGGATGGTTGTCACCTGTGGACACACAGCATCATTCTTCAGGTCACCTGCCCTCATCTGGCTCAGTTCACTGCTCTGTTACCTACCTGGCCCAGTGAGTTTATAATTATACCCTTAGGTGATGCAGCAAGATAAGAGGTCATGATGAAAAGCAGGAGATGAAAATACTAGTTTTAGTGAAGTAATTGCTAATCTAGAAACACACGAACTGAAAAAGTATTGCCTCAGCTACACTTGCTTTAGAAACAGAGAGCCATGTAATAAGGAATGTGGCAAAGAGAGAGGGTGTCTCATTGCCAGTGGATGACAATATCTGGTTACAAATCCATTTAGAAAGAAATAATGAGTGCATTATTTGACACAACAACAAACCACAACCCTACAAAAAGTCACCGAAAGGAGTAAAGTTAGGTGAACACTCAGTGACGAGTTCCCATTCCCACGTAGCATCCATTGACAAATTTGGAGACTATTAAAAAGGTTATTTTTCCAGCTCCAGAGTTCATTAGACTCCTGGTCACNTTTTAGAGAAATGTGGCAAGTGGCTGGTTTCCTTGGCCCTGGATGCCTTTGCTAATAGGACCAGTTTGGGCCAGTCCCTGGGAAATGGGAGAGAGGGACACAGGCTCCGGTAACCTTCGCACAGCGTTTGTGTTTGGAGTTAGCAAACTCAGCAGCTGATAAATGATTGGCTGGGTCTGTGTTGTCTTTAAGGGACTCTTTGCCAATGACTAAATTATTATTTAGCTTTCTCAGGAACCAGCTACAGCTCGGGTGGCCTGGAGCCCTGGGAATTGGGCCCGGTGTCTGAGCAGGATTTGGCCATTCATGTGGCATAGCCTGGCCCTCCCACTCCCATTTGGTAATTTTTGAGGTGTTGAGGCAATCATTTGCAGGGGAGTTTGTTTTTCAGCTCTCAGTTTTGTGAAGGACTTGAGTCTGTCTTCTCTACCCAGAGCAGAAATGGATGTGAAATGGGCTTCATTTTTGTCTATGTCATTTCTGGGAGGTGATCTTGCATGTGGTTATACATATAAAATGGATTTAGACTTGGGTTCAAATCTTAATGCTGCCACACAGGAGTGGCATGATGATTGGATCTTGAACAAATCCCAGAACAACCAGAAGCCTCAGCTTCTTATATAAAAGAATAGCAGAAATAGAGTAAGATAATACAGCCAGGGACTTAGCGTAGAGCTATGACACAATGTGCTCACAGTACCATAGTAGCCACTTAGATTAGCAGCTTCTGGACTTCAGGAGCACAGGTAATTTTCACTGCCTTTGTTTTAAAAAATGAGATGTAGTATTTATAAAATGGGAAGCATACTAAATCATTGACTTTTGCCCCTATGAGAATCATAGAATTTTCTCAATTGATAACAATGAACATTGTGTGTGGGTGTGTGTTGGTACACACACACACACACACACACACACACACACACACACACACCTGTCTCTTATACACATCTAGATGTGTATAAGAGACAGCTCCTGAGCACTGGGGTTACAGGGGACCCCCATGCCTGCATAGGTTTTATGTGGGCCCTGGGGAGCTGACCTCTGGTTTCATTCTTGTATGGCAGATGCCTTCTTCAACCACCCATCTCCCCCACAGTAAAAAGTTTAGTGGCTGAACTGGTAGAAAGTGAGTAAAGTAGCAGCAGTCTTGCTGCGCTTCCTGTGATCATTCTGTAACACAACCCTCCATTCACCTGTACTTCAGCAGTGCCAAGAACCCTCCCTGGGCAGGGGTGGCACGGCCCTTCTGAGTCCCAGCTTGTTTGTTATGCACCACAGACAATCCAAACCAACCAGTGAGCCTGAGCCAGCCACTCTGTGTCTGACACACTTCTCAGATGTGCCCCTTTCATGTGACTTGTTCCACATCCTACCCTTTTCACAGGTAAGATTGTTTTTCCTGTTCTGTTGGAGAGGGCAGTTGTGAACTGAGCAATATGAGTTTCCACAGAACGAGACTGGAGGAGAGGAAATAGGAACTTCTTCCTCTCCAACTTCACAGCTGACAAAGTCAAGGAGAGTACAGTTCCTTCCTCCTGGTGTCAGAGCTGAGACCTACTGATGGATTTGACCTTCATGTGTGGATGAATTGATTGNAGCCCACTTTGGTTCTGATTGACCCATGCTTGGATCCTTTCCCTTGATATCCCAAGGGATTGAGTCTAGGCCTCAATACCAAACAAAGCCTAAGCTACTCAAGTCTCTTATACACATGTTGCAGTATCAGCACGTAACATACAAACATGCTTCCATATATTTAAAAAATAAAAGACAGTTACAATACCTGATACTTGATACTTATACATGATAAATGCTGAGTTGTTATTACAGAGTGACAAGAAAAGAGTGCACGTGGTTAATGTGGAGAGAATTATTATTTTTTGGGGGGGATTTATTTATTTATTTATTATTATTATTATTAAAACATTCGATGTACAACTGCAGGAGAGATAATATACAGATAGCTTGAACATAAATAGAGGTACAAATTCTTATCCTAATAGTGAAATGTTTCACTAAAGTTTGCCCAGTGACTGGGCAAAACCCAAACTTATTTTATGCTACAGTCATCCTAGGGTCCTTCCTGCTAGAATTATTTTTTAAAAATCATTCCTGGTCCAGGGTTGGTTGAATCAAAGGGTGTGTCACCTGTGAGCCTAGCAGACTGACGGCACCATGAGTATTGCATCTAGGCGGAGGAGGCTGCAATGAAGTACGGTGTTCTTGCTTTAGGTGCTATCGGCAGTGTGTAAACAGGAAAATGGAGTCAGAGATAGAGGGTGGAACAACGGTGGAGGAAGGAACAGTGGAAAGGAGCAGAGAGAAGGGATGTAGAAAGGAGGGCGACTGGGGTGCATCGGCTGCTTCCAGAGGCCAGTCGTGTAACGACTAACATCCTGGAAGGCATGCGCATCTTGTTCTTCAAACTCTGAGATCCTCTCAGCTCTCTGCCCCAGGTCCTGGCCATGCTATCTTGCAGAAGGAAACAGTTGAGTTGCTGTTCTTAAGCTTTCGAAGAATCTGGGTCTTTTAAGATTTCTTTTACATGGGAGCAAAACAGCTCTGGTCACATGCTGATTCTGGCCTCCCCTCTGGGTCTCAGCTGTCTTCCCAATAGGCAGCTGCCCAGAGCGGAGTGTGGCATTGTTAAACAGGAGAGGTGGCCAGCCTGTCAGCCTGTCCTGCTAGAACCGGTACGCTGGAGGCTCCTGACAGCAACCCCATTTGTGTCATGTACAGGGCCCCCGAACCCTCTCTCATTAGGAGGAGAGTTATCCCTGAGCATCTGAAAGACTGGCGGCCAACTGGAGCCCCTTGAGTGGCTTTGCTTCCTCCAGATTCTCCTTTGTTAGGGCACTGGGGAGTGCTGCTTCCCAGATCTTCTTCTTCTTGTTGTCTTCAGCCTCTGAAATGGTTTTCTCACATAGCTTCTCTTCTCACCCAGTCCCAAAGGAAGTGGACCCTGGAGAAGCCACCGTACTCAAGGAAGTGTGGGAAGCAGGGATGCCACCCACATCACCAAGTCCCTCTGGGCACTAGCCATGTTCGTCAGCACATAGTTTGAGAGCTGCCATTTAGGCAGAAGGTGGTTTTGATTGTAAAGTTTTTATTTGTTTTGTGCTCGAACTTCAGGAATGTGGTCCCCGGGCTTTTTTCAATAGCTTTGAGGTTAAAAATATCATCAAAAATGAAACCAAGTCTCCTTAGAGGAGAATTTCTAAGAAAGCATGTTTAAGTGGGGGGGGGGCTATATTGGCTAACGACTTCTTGAAAATTTTGTGATTTTTCTTCCCATTTCCCTGTCTCCCTTCCTGATTCACTCACGCTTCTTCTCCCAGCCTATCTGCGATTTGATGAAACTGTTTATGATGTCCAACATATATTTTCCTGCTCTCTGTGTGTTGTACTTGGCAATTTATAACCGTGATCAATGTTGTGACCTTAGGGAAATTGCTTATATAATTATAGAAAGTTTACAGTCATAAGAAAAGGAATGGGGAAAATATATCATTGGAAAATATAAATATGTTTAAATTACATTTAGGATTTGGAATAGTTCCTTGCTTGTGTTTTACAGAGTAATCTGTGATTTAAATCAGGTTTAGTTGTGTTTTTTCCCCCCTAAATTGGGTATTATAAATCAAGAATGGATGCTGGATATAGCACACAAGAGGATTTCTTATACATTTTAATGTTGCATAAGTAAGAAATACCAGTAGTTCAGCAGTAAAATTGCAAATGTAAGCAAAAGTGAAGATTTTTCCAAATTTAACTAGGTTGCATTTGTTTAGTAAACTCCAGCCATAATTTACTGTTTTATTACGTTTGCCTTGGAGATCTGGGCTGACTTTTCCCCTTCCCTTTCTTAAGAAAGAATAGGGGGTACTTTATTGTAATTGCTTGGAGCTAGGGAAAAACATGAGTGTGCCATTTTGCCTTCCCACTTGTGATATGTAAGACTAAAAAAGAATAAGGGGAAATAGGAATTCTGCTTAAGATGACACACATTTGTAGGTATGTAGGTCGCAGGAGGTGCTGGGGTTATGCCAGAGATTCCATTGAGCTTTCTGTGGTGAGAACATTTTTGATCCAAAAAGAAGTAAAACATTCCAGGCCCAGTTTTGCAGGTGTGACCAGAGCATATGTCCTGGTCAGGGTGCAGCGGGGAGAAGGCCTGCCATTTAGTTTGATTGCGAATGGGTTCACGGTGCTAGAGAACCTTCTAGAATGTCGGGTAAGTCTCCTTCAAGATCAATTTCCATTATGCCCCGTGGGTGAATTTTGGTATGTGAAGAGATATCTAGGGCTCCAGAATCAATGTTGGCATTGGAGAGAAGAAGCTGGGTGGAGGAAAGACTCTCGCTCAGCAACGTGCCTTGGCATGCGTTTGGTTCTCTGTCATAGGCCGATTGTCTCTCGTCTCGCCTTTTCCTGCTTGGTGCTTCAGATGACGAACCCAGACCTGGGCTTGGTTTAACTGTGGTTTCAGAGAAGTGAACTCTGGGATTGGGTTGGATGATGTTGATTAATAGGAGTGAGAGGGTGAGAGACTCCAGGGCCAAGCAGTAGGTCCATCTTGGTGGCATCTGATGTTGATTGGCTTTGTCCTGCGCGGCTGCGCTCGGAGAGCGGACATTAAGATTAAGTGATGCTGTCGTGTTGAGGAGCACGGCACTGCATCATTCGGGGAAGAGACAGCTGGGGTGGTTAATCCTTCATCACCAAGGGAGCCCTGCCAGCAGAAAGATATACAGCCAAAGATAACCCTCCATAACTTGTTCTAAAGATCAGAAAACTTTGAATTCACATCCATCTGCTTAGTCTGGGGTGAAGATGAAAGATAGGCAGAATAGGAAATAAAAAACTCCTGTGGGATTAATCTTACGCATGGTATGTAGCCCACAGAGTGAGCAGGCAGGAGAGAAACTTTTACACAGCATTTAAAAAGGAGATTCAATGTTTCTGGCTTCATAGCAGCATCTTCAAGTCAAATTCCATGCTACAGCCCTGATTTTCTTATTGCCCGGCTGTCATTTTACCTTCAAATGCGGTTTCCAGAGTTAGTGCTATGCTTGTATTGCTTTGTAAGCAGGTGCTCTTAATTGCATATGTTAGGGCCAAAGTGTGCAGACAGCTATGCCAGAAGCAGTTGATGGCCAGCAAGAACAGATTTTTGTTTTCTTCACCCCCCCACCCCCCACTGCTTTGTGATTTTAGCAGGATACTCCCAGCATCCAACCGTGCGTCTCTGTCTGAGTGTGGATGTGAAGTTCCCTCTTGGTGACTAGCCCTGAACAGCTGCAATGATTTTATACATCACGTGTAATCGCATTATGCATTGTTGTCATACCAAAGTGACGTGAGTGGGGGTGGGCGTATAAATCAGAGGCCCCGTCTCACATCTGTAGCCTCTCTGTTTCCACCGCGGTCAGACTGGGAAGGTCAGGTGGAAGGTGAGAGTGCTGGGGACAAGCTGGAGCACTGGCTCAAGTGACTTTCTGAGTTCAAAGGAAAGCGTTGATGGCTTTGCTTGTTGTTTGTTGGCCTCTTTGTTTCTGTGCAATGGATTATTTTAGTCTTTCTTCCCCCTGGCCAGTCTAGTGTATGAGCGTCTGACTGATGGAGGGCCCTCCCTTTGTGCCCTGGACCATTTGTCTTGCTGTGTCAAGGTAGAAGNTCCCTGTGCTAGGCTCTGCATCCCTTGGGTTTAGCTGCCTGCCACCCATTGTCCCAAGCGACGATGAGGACAGTGTCCACAGAATGTCATTGTTAAAGCTGCCTAAGAAGCAGAAGTGAGGAGAACAGTCTACAGAGTGAGAGATCCAGCTTAAGTTCTCACAAAGCTCTGTGAATTTGAACTCTGGGTCCCCTTAGCTCTCTGAGTGTATAAAAAATGAAAAGCAAAAGGTTGAGTGAGCTGAGGCATCTTGCCNGAGGGAGGAGAGAAGGCTCTGCACCCTGGGAAGTTGAAGAGAGAATAGTGAATAAAGTCCTGTGTTTGGGGTTGGCTGACAGGAAGAAAAAGCCATTCATCTTTGGATCTGCCATGAACTTTCTGTCTGTAATGCAAACTCCCCTCTCAGATTGTCCAGGATGGCCTTGAGCGTGCAAGCAACACACTACCATGCAGATAAGTGTTAAGGTTTATAGTTCTGTTTCTTTCTTTCTTTTTTTTTCAACAAATACAGTTGGTTAAAGGACTGGCTAAGTGTGTGGTGTGTGGGTTTTTTTTTTTTTAATGCCTTCTTTTCCCCATAACTTTGTTTAGGGTTTGGGAAGATGGCTCAAATGGGTAAAATTTGCTGTGCAAGAACTCAATTGCCAGTTCACACTTGTAGCTCTTACATAAGAAGCCAGAGGTGGTGGCACATACCTCTTACCTCAGCACTGGGATGTAGAGATAGGAGGATCTCAAGGCCTTGCTCACCCATCAGTCTAGCCAACTGGTGAGTTCCAGGTGCAGTGAAAGACCCTGTTTCAAAAAGTAAGATGGAGAGAAATACAGGAAGACATTTGGTGTCAGCCTCTGGCTTCCACAGGTGCATCCACAGGCATGCACACCCACCTATACAGGTGTGCAGGTACACACACACACACACACACACACACACACACACACACACACACACCCCTTCATTTTAAAAATATAAAAGATAGCTTTTGTCAGGCTGTGAAGTCTAAGTGGAAAATGTTATAAGAAATTTGAGGCGAAAATAACAAGTATGGGGTATATGACACTCTCAGCCCGTAAAGACAGTCTCACCCAAGGGTGTCTCTTATTGGGGGACCAGCACATTGGGTTCTGTTGCCCCTTAGCAGACTCAGGGAGGGGGTAGATCTGAGAGGCACCAGTGTGGGAACATGGAGGGTCATAGGGAAGGGTATGAAAGGAAAAGATAACGCAGTTGTCTTCATTTGTTTGGACCTCTTCACAAATCCCAGGGATCAAGGGCTGGATGGTCCCCTACTGCTTCCCTGCTGAGTATCTAGGCTTGAGCCACTGGCCCATATGTCTAGGGGCCAAGGTTGGGGGACTGTTGACACTCTCCTAGATAGAAGGAAAATGGAATTTGTGGGCAGTGTGATATAAGACTCTCCATTTGGGGCAGTGATTGCTTTTCAGGAAATTTTATACTTGGGAACAAATCACTGGGCCAGTGAATGTCAGTGACTGCTGGGTGGTGTATATATTTTTCCTGTTTGGATGCCCAGTTTCCAGTGTTCATTGTTCCCTGGTGAATGTAGGGTTTCCCTCTGCTGGTCCTTAGGGAGCTTTGACAAGTCTCAAGGGCAGTGAGGGCTGTGCAGACCCTCTCTGTGTCCCGACAGTGTTTGTCCANGTGGCTCTCCATTCCCACCTTTCCTGCTATACAGTAAGTTTGTCTAGATGGCCAGATATACTTTGGTTTGCACAAATGTTGCAGCAGACAGGCACGAGACACAGATGAGCACTAACCTTTGAGTCTGCACCGGGCACCTTAGTGTTCTCTGTATTCCTCAAGATTTGAAGCAGCCATTTCAAATGCTCCAATTCAGTCACAGCATGGCCAACTGGCCTGCCTGCTACACGAGCCTGGAACTCATGCTGCAAAGATTCATGGGAGTGACTCCATACTGGGGGATGAAATAACTAGAAGGCTTGTTTCCACACATGTCTGGCATCTGGACTAGAGTGACTTGATGACTTTACTCCCAACTGGATCCCTGGTACATGGCCTCTCTGTGTGGCCACCTTGGGGGTGTAGGGCTTTTCCTATGGTGATCCAGGGCTTCAAGTGCCAGTTTTCCAGAGACCAAGAAAACAGCCACATAGTTTTGTTCCTGAGCCTCAGACACCTCAGTGCAATTTCTCAGCACTCTATCGGTGACAGTTACACACATTCTCAAAGGATGGGGAGGAGGAGAGGGCCAGTTCACAGCAGAAGGGGTATTGATGGGAATGATGTTGCAGCCATATTTAGAGCATATGCCCCACATTGCTTTGCTGTGAAATGAAGAGAAATGAGCTGGAACTGAAGTTAATTGAGAAGACCACTTCTAACATAAAAACTATGTGATGCTTTCTCATTGAAATCCAAGATGGTTTTCATAGTGACAATGTACTTTATTAGAGTCTACTTTAGGGTGCCATTTACAAAGTGACCCGAGCAANGGAAACTCATCTTTTAGGCAACATGAAACATACCACAGATGAATGATGGACATCCCTTTTATTTCCCCAAATTTCTCCCACAGTTTTATGCTGAAGTGATGTCTTTTTAGTCCAGCTTCATCTTTTGTGACTTGTGAGTCATTTAGGTGGCCTGCCAGTGTCCCTTCACCATTGCTGCCAGCACCTGTGTGGATTGAGTTGAGTTTTTGACATGTGAGATTCAGGACTAGCGGTAGATCTTGGAAGTAAATAAAACTTTGAAATAGGATGGGTGACCTCTTGTGGTTTAGCATCATCATCTTGAGATAGAAATTGGGACCAAATGGATTANATCCCTTTTGGAGAAGGCCAAAGCATCATACTTGGTAGTGGCACAACTCAGAGTTAGATACAGAAGTTTGCAGAAGGATGGCCATGGGACAGATGCCCCAGGAAGTGTCAGCACCGAGTCGGGAAGGGGTTAACACACTGACTAATGTTTCAGTTTACAGGCGCTGGCCCTTCTCTTTGTTCTGTTTTATCATACACATTCATCACGTTCAACATGGCAACCCAACCAAATAGCTATTTAAGTTGTAAAAATGAATCATGGCACAATTTCATGAACTGTGTGATATAACTGAATCTAATCACATTACACAATGGGCCTTTGCCAGCCTGGGGTACCTGGTTCTGGACTTCCTTGGAATAAGTAAACAAATAAACAAACAGGCTTCATTAAATGCAATCACAGTAGGATGGCTGAGCAGTTGGGTTGTGGGTCTAGCAAAAGATGCGCTAGCGATAGCGCAGTGGTCCATGCATGCTAGCATGTCCCCCAAAGGCCTGTAAATCATGCAGGCCATCTTCTATCTTCTACATGCATCTGACCTGTTGTCTTGCTTATTAAATGTGTGAGTGAAGAGGTCATGGGAAGTGTGTAAACTCCTTAAATGAGACAATCAAAGAAAGGGCTCTACTCCAGCTCACTTTCCCAGAGTTCCAGGATTCACTCCCTTGGTATAGACTGAAAAGGTGAATAATCACAGGACCGCTCTTGCAGGTGACTCCTATAGTGAGTCAAACTTCTCTTCAGGTGTTTCTTGTGTGTTATTTCTTAGTGACACACCTTGAGTTTGCAAGTCATCTTTTCCTCATTATTACAGATGAGGGGGTGGAGACTTGGAAAAGCTAGCAACATACTGAAGGTCACTCAGCTCATAAGTATCAAGGCAAGAGGTTTGACCCGGCTTGTGCTGGTGCAAGAGTCAGTGATGAGGGTGGGTTGGAGGTGTGGAGGAAGAAGCAATGCTGAGCAACCTGGTTATNCAGGCACCTGTGTGGTGTATTGTATCTGGACACGATGCTAAGGGTTGTCAGAAGGCCCTGGGGTGAGGAACACTGGTAAAGGGCCTATTAATTAGAACAAAGTCCTGGGGATGGGAACTTGACTCCTGGGCTAGAAGCAGGAGAAACCTATGATGAGATCTTATATTTTCTGGAAGGAGAGAAGAAAGCTCTTGGACCAAATCCTGGCTGGTGGCTGGAGGCTGGAGGTCAAATTGGAGAGCTATTCCTGGGTCTCTTGCAAGACTGTTAACGACCAGCCTGTAGGTGCTCTTTGTGGCCTGATTTCCCATCTACCCCAACTCCTCCCTTGTCCCTAGTTCCATCCGTCACCTCCCTTTTTTGTCTCCCTCTTTATCTTTGTTTCCTTTCCAATCTTTTTCTTTGTTCTCTTTCTCCTTGTTCACCTCTCTCCTACAGTGCTCTGTGTCTTCCCTTGCTCTTTCTCCCCTCCTGAACATTTAGTAGCCCACCCCCACTACCCCTGTCTCTTATACACATCTCCAAATCCCCTCCCACACATCCTTTTCCTACAGACTACATAAATATATATATTTTAAGTCTGTTTTTCTCTTGGTTGTGTCAGCATATTTTAGACTGCTGGGCTTTGCATGTTTTGCAGCTGGTTTTGATGCAGTTGTCAAATGGTGATGGATGACTATCATCATTTAAAGTGTAAAAGAAAATGCCTTGGCACGGAGAGACACGATCAACCGCCGTCTGCCAGCCGGGATAGGCGCGGCCACCATTCTCTCTTTGCCTCTCCCACCTCCCCCCGCCTCTGCCCATGCTGCCCTTGCCAGAATCTACAAAAGTCATCGGGAAGCCATGTAGCACTGGGCTCTTGCCTTTTTTTACAATATCACTTTGGTAGTTGTCAGATCATATGAAACGTCAAAATTCATGTGGCCTCCATGAAGAGATATATTTAGTGTAGCTGCTGCATACCTCCACGCTCCCCCTGACACTGACATATTAGTTATGCTGTCTTTTGCAATCTGATATCTTTAAATTTGCCACCTTGTTAAGAATTGATTAATGTGATTCCATTTCACTAAAGTAATTGGCTTGGCCTGTTGTAAAAAATAATCAGCCCCCTCTACGGAACAAATGCTAGGACATGCTAATGAGGGAGTGAGTTCGTTGCCTTGATGGCGTGGACTGACAGTTATTAATGATTGTTATGATAAACAGACGAGTGCGAATTGGGATGAGTTGGGCAAAAGTGACAGTTTAAAAATAACGTATATTGGAAAGTACTAACGAAGTAATATACTGTTAGGAAAACAATCATGCAAGTTGTCAAGGGAAGAAGTGTAATTATACAGCCGCACAGGCTGCTTAGGAGGACAGGGACCTGCCTGATAATGGACACATTTTTTTGTTGGCAAGAGAGAAATATGTTGTGGCAGAAAGAGGTGCAGATTGATAAATTAATTGGTCCTTCTCACAGCTCAGAGAGCAAACTTGGCCGGTAGTCACCATACAGAATAGGGAGATGGAGTTTGCCTGGCGCCTCTTTTTCCCCAGGACCTCCCTGGTGCTGGCTGCCAGACTTTGCCGAGGCCTCACTCATCTCTTCTTCTCACTCCTTCTTCACTAGCGGCAACAAGTCATAGTAAATACGTCCCGAGGCAGTCTGTGAAGACAATGACTTTGAGCTGGGTTACTTGCAGCCATGTCCATTTTTTTAAGACCCTAAAGACTATAATGTGCTATTGTTGCAAACATTCTTTGGCTGTTGTGGAAGTCATTATGGACCATTTCCAGCTCCGTGAAGGAGACCATGAAGACTCACAAGCTGGGGATCCTGCAGGAATGATGTGCCAACTCTGTGTTTGCAATGCCAGGATTTGGCCGAGGGCTGTTTGTATAACTGGCCAAGACAGACGTGGTATGGTGGTGCATGTGTGTGTTTGGGTGTGTGTAGGGGATGAGGCTTTTCTGAAGGAACAGTCTGAGAGGACCATGGGAAGTGTGAGGAGAAGGGAGCCCTGTTTCCAAGGGTGAGTCAAATGAGTGGGAGCCATGCATGGGCTTCGCTGCACAGACAGAGAAGATGGACAGGTAGCAGGGTGGAAAAAAAGGACACAGCTATGCTTTGGAGTTTGTGTCTTGGTAGTATTTTTACTGATGTTAGCCAGTTTAAAATAGCTTGAGCACAAATGGAGGGTTTATAGACATGCTGAGATGGCTCGTGAAACCAAGATCAGATGTGTAAGCAGTTCTCCTAGTGGGTGGGTATCAGATGAAGAGATAGATCAGGCTGGATGGTCTCCTAATCTCTATTGGCCTCCCTCTCTCTGTTCCTCATCCCTTCTTTTCTCATTTTCTTCTTCTCTACCACCTCCTGAGAACCAGGGAAATGTGTGTGAGTCCTGGGGCTCACAGATGGTGTTTGCCTGAAGATGGGGTGCTAGAATGACAGCACTGTCCCCTGCTTTCAATGTTAGGGTCTTAGGAAGGAAACTTGACTTTGGCCAGCTCACTCCTGAGGTTGAGGGATGGAATAAGAACCCTGACGATGTCTAGATTGTGGTACTTGGTTCTTCTGGCCCAATTCCATCAGGATATGCATTAACTCACCCTGGATCCCAGTAAGTAGTAGAGCCAGGGCCTCATCAAGGCTCTCTGTCTCTGAGGTAGTACTTCTCATTGGGCTGTACTGCCTCTACTTACAATGCTTGGGAATTCTCCTCAGCTCAGGCTGGTCCATGTGGTAGAGTTACCTGCTTGAAAGTCAAAGAAAACCAATCAAAGAACTCCCAGGCAAAAATATTCCTGCCTCCGTCCTATTTGGTCTCTGTAAGAAGAGCTGGTGCAGAGGACTCTTAGAGAAATTTATTATATCCGTTCAGATTTCTGCTGCTCCACATATGCAAATACATAGCCACGTGGGCCTCGGTTCTGGTCTGTGTGGGGATGTGAGCAGAAATTCAGTCTCATTATCTGGCCATCAAGGCCTACAAAGGCTCTGGAACCTCCCCCTGCAAAACATCCGGAGCAATCCTGAAATCAAAGGAAGCTGCCAATTATCTCACAGCAAACTTGATAATTATGAAAGAAAGAAGTTTTATTTCTCCAAGTTGGGAGCAGAAAGCATTTGCTCCAGGGAGGGAGCAGGTAACTAAGATTTGTTGAGTGCCTGCTGTGTGTTCCCGGTGATAGCTGGGACTTCCTGGTGCTCCATCTCATTTGGGTAGGTGGACACATGCTAATTTTACAGAGGAAGACACTGATGGTCAATGGCTGGACCTTCCCGAAGTTGGGACAGTAGAAACGACTGCTCTTTTCTTTGCTCTAAGAATGCTATGGTCCTAAATAACTCCCCTTGAAAAAATAACTTTTAGCCATTGTGAAGTATACAGCTCAGTGGCTGTAAGTCCTTGTGCATTATGCCACATCACCATCATTTATGACCAATTTTTTTTGTTGTTTTCTTTATAAAACTGAAACTTAGCAACCATTAATCATCAATTCACCATGTCTCCCTCCCTTTTAACCCTGCCCACCATCATGCTATTTTCTGTATCTTTGAACTTGATTATGTAACACGGAGTTCCTAGGATGGGTGAATCATATAGCCTTTGTTCTTTTGTATCTGGCTTCTTTTGCTTAGCATAGTACCATTAAGTTTCAGTCATGCAGTATCTTGTTTTGGAATTTCCTTCCCTTTTGACATGAAATAATACTCTGTTACATGTGAGCACCTCATTTAGCCTCCTTACATGTCTGTCACTGGACACTAGGGTTGCTTCCACCGATTGGCTTTTGTGGCAATGTGCTATGAATGTGGGTGTGCAAGTGTCTTGTGAGGATTGTTTATCTGTTAATGGGCATCTGGCTTGTCAATAGTTCATTAAAACAATTTCTTAGAATTATTTTTATTTTTGTGCGTATATATGTCTGTGTCTTTTTGTCTGTCTGTATGGGTGCCCATGGAGGCCAGAAGAGGGTGCTGTATGTGTAAGGAAGGTGGCACCCTGGCCTTGGAGCTCTGACCAGGGAAAGAAACACAGCCTGGGTTTGGGACCTGAGCCAAGGGTGCCACTTTCCTTACAGTATGTCTTGGAGCTGGAGTTGCAGGTAGTTGTGAGCTCTCTAATATGTGTGCTAGGATCTAGACTCCAGTCCATTGCAAGAACAGCAAACTCAGCTAACCCCTGAGTTATCTTTCTGGTCTCCANGAGTAGTTTTTGACTGTTGCCAATGATGTCTAAATGTGTAAACCCTACTTTGCTTATCTTGTCATCTTCCAATAAACATTTGGGTTAGTTCTGCTGTTAGCTAGTNTGAATAATGTTGCTGTATACCTGGGTACAGAAACCTTTGCTCTTGGTTCCTTTGTGGCACTTATCTGGAAGCAGAGTTGCCAGACAATGTGCAGAGAACAAGAGACTTGGGAACACTCAGCCCTAAATGGGGTGTCTTTATCACTCCCCTCCCCTCAAGACTCAGGGATCAATGCAGGAGAGGAAGTGGAAAGATTGTGAGTGCCAGAGGTGGTGGATGATGCCACG
Source organism: Neotoma lepida (assembly GCA_001675575.1). Lineage (NCBI taxonomy): Eukaryota > Metazoa > Chordata > Mammalia > Rodentia > Cricetidae > Neotoma > Neotoma lepida. The sequence goes on from LZPO01097120.1 coordinate 617,794, forward strand.
GAAACAGCATCTTCCAGATACAACCTGACTGAATTACATATGAACTCACAGACACTGTGACAGCACACACCAGACCTACATAAATTCAAAACAGACAGAATGCCAGTATGGAGACAGAGTCAACTGATACCTGCTAGGAGAGGGAAGATCAGTTTTCTCCAATGGAGTGTCACTGGGTATATCAAGCACTCCAGGGCAGGCCCACACCCAGGAGTAGTTGACCAACACATAATGGACTCCATGGTCGTTTTTTTTTTTGTTGTTGTTGTTGTTTTGTTTAATGTGTGTGTGTGTGCTTTTTTGTTTGTTTTACTGATTTTCTTTCTTTCTTTCCTTGTTTTTTAGTTTGCCTGTTTTGATTTTCCCATTTTGTTGTTTTCTTGAGAGAAAAAGAACATGAAGTTGGGCTGATAGGATATAGGAGGACTTGGAAGAGGGAAAAGAAGATAATCAAAATCTGTTGTGTGAAAAACTTTTAAGATAAATAAAAAAAGCAAAAGCAAACTGAGCAACAGGAAAAAAGTTGCTGGATCATACTGTGATTGTATTTTTAATTTTTTTGATACCCCATCAGTAAGACACACATACACACACACAAAAAACAACAACAACAACAACAACAACAAAAACAAAACAACAACAAAAGCCCATGGAGTGCATTCTGTGCTGGCCAACTACACCTGGGTGTGGGGCCTGCCCTAGATTGTTGTATCTGCTCATGTTTACACACCTCTCAGAGTGTTTAAAAATTTCAATTTATTCATATATTCAACATTTTCACTGTTTTAATAAAGATCTATTTCTGTGTATGTGGATGTGTGTGTTTGTGTGAGTGTATGCCAGGTCTGTGTGCTTGCCCTCAGAGGCTAGAAGAGGGTGTACAATCACCTGGAGCTGGAGTCACAGGCTGTTGAGAGCTGCCCACAGTGAGTGCTAGAAACAGAATTCAGTCCTCTGGAAGAGTCGGAATCACTCTTAACTGTGGAGTCATCACTCCAGCCTCCTTATTAATTCAACAACAACAACAACACCCCAAATGGCTGTTTTAGTGGTTCTCAGTTACATTTCTGTAATGAATAGTGACCTGAGCATGGTTTCGTGGGCTCATTGGCTGTATGTTTTCTTTGGTTGAGTCCTTTGCCTTGGCTTTGAATTACATTCTGTTTCTGCTGTGGCTGACCTTAGAGTTCTCTATATATTCTGAGTATTAATCCCCTATCAAACATGGGTTTTGTAGATTTTTTTCCCTTTATGTGGATTGCTTTTTACTCTGTTGATAGTGTCTACCCTAGATGTGCAAACTTTTGGTTTTGATAAAAAGCCCAATTTGCCTCTCCCTATTGCCTATAGTTTTGATGTAATAGCCAAGAAATCATTGACACATATAATATTAGGAAACTTGTCTCCTGTATTTTCTTCTCAAGATTAGAATTTTTGGATCCATTTTGATCTGATTTTTGTATATGGTAGCAGGTAAGGGTCTAGCTTTCTCAGCACCCTTTATTGGTCTCCAGTGAAGGGTCTTCCTCTTGTGGAAGTCATTTGATCATATATCCAAGAGTTCATTTCTGGGCTCTCTATTCTATCTCACTGATAATTCAATTAATTTTTATCTCTCACATAAAATTAATATTTTTTTTCATTAAAAGGTTAGAAGTAGTCTCCTGGGCAGGGGACTTGGTTCATGGGTTCTAGACTTGGCAAAAATCCCAGACCACATTGCAATTCCTCTCTCTGCCTGCCTCCTCAACATTGGAAGAAAAA
>LZPO01097120.1:619617-634561 GCA_001675575.1 Neotoma lepida
GGAAGGGAAGGAAGGTCCTTTTGTGACCAGTGGGCTCCGATTCCTGGTGGGGATGAGGCCACCACCTTCATGACCCTCCCATGACCCTTCTTTGGTCAGTCCATGGTGGGCTAGGGTCACCCCAGAGGTGAGGCTATGGTCAAAGGATGAGCTCCTGTGGTGGGCNAACAAGGCCCGAGAGGATGAGCCCCAGCAGGATATGGTTGTTCCACATCAAAGAGCAGCCTGTCTGTCCTCAGGGGAGGGCAGCCCTCTTGTGTCTTTCACATTGTTGTGAAGTGAAAAAACCAATATTGACTCAACCTTGAAAGTCATCTCCATTATTTCCTCCAAGATCCTATTTTTTTCTCTCTTGATATTCTTTAGTCTCACCTGTGGAGAGTTCTAGGTCTTCCCTCTGCTTTTCTTTGTGTATATTTCAGCAGTGGGCTTTTGTGTTCTATGTACCAATGCCCCCTAATGTTACTGTATAACGAAGGACAGGACACGCCTCTCAGTACCAACTGTGTGCTTTTATGTACCAGATGTGTGCTACCCCTCACATACCAGGAAGTGGGGGGGGGGTTTAAATCTATAAGCTCCACATATGGGCTTATGGACAAATCTGTTTCCATGTAGCAGACCTGAGACAGAGCATGGATTCTATGTGAAGGTATTACCACCTACAATGTCTCCACACACTGTGATAAGTCATTAGGGATTCTCTCACTTAGGGATTTCTTCCAGTTTCAACCTTATTGAGAGACAACCTTCTTGGGAAGTTAGTTGCTAGGAAGTCTCTTGATCTCTTGTGTCAACTCTTGGAACTCTAGGAACTCCTTATAGTCTCTGTGAGGACTATGGTGGATCTGGAGAAGGGGTCACAGGGACTGGATCCTTCCAAGTTGTCTGTCAATAAGGAGCCTTGCTACTGTGCACAGTACTTTCTGGAGCCCCAATCAAAGCTAAGGACCAACTTATTCTGCCCAGCCTTCCATGAGGAGAGTCTTTGTAGGCCTCTATGATGGAGGTCTGTGGGCCACGTGATNTATTTTTCTCTTGCATAGAATTCTGATGGAAGCTATGGTGTATGCCCCTCCTCCTCCCAGCACCAAAGGGCATGTTACACTCTACCCTTCCCCACCTCCATCCCACTGTGATACTATGAAAATGTAATCAATCCACTTGCTGACAGTCCTCCCCACCACTCTCAGGAGCACCTACTGTATCAACATGACATTTTTTAATCTCGGCTTGTTTTCCAGGCCATGAATTTAATTTCTCACGCTCCACCATGTGGCTTTTATGTTCTCTAGTAGAATGTTGTCCAACAATAGTCACCACCATCTTGGTAGTCTCATCCCTTCCCCCGGCATGCAAGGCCTAGATAATTTGTAAAACTTCCTTGCAGCATGAGCAGTCAGCCTTGGGTTAATAATCACCAAGTCTGACAAAGTGAACCCGACATCCCTTGATAAGGAAAATCCGAACCTCCTGATGTGGCGTAGCAGTAAGAAGATTGGCGCGTCTCTGGATTAGCAGAGGCGCTGAAGCAAAATGCTCAATCCTCCTGACCTTTGGTGAGTGGATGGGCTTGTGTAGCCATGGCGGTTATCTTCATGTTCACTGTGTGGACACTAGACTTCTGCCAGGTCAAGACAAGAGCTGTCAGGGTAGATAAACTGAGCTGGGAACTAGCTCTTGTCCTTTCTGCGTCTCGGTGCTTTCCAGAACTCTCATGTCGGACAACCTACTTCTCCTCAGAGTTGTTTGTGAATAGTTTTGTGAAACATCAAGCCTCAGCTTGAGGATGTTGAGCCTCATGTACTTCCTTTTCGTCTTTGGACTAGGACTTTGCTTCTGTTAAGAAGCAAATCACCCTCCGTTCCAGTGTGTGGTAAATTCTTTTACAGAGAATCTTTTGAGTTGCTTTATGTAACTCCTCCCTCCATACTCCTCCCTCTTTTTCCTCTTACTCTTATTTTTCTACCTCCTTTATCTTCCTTTTATTTAGCCAGAATCCAGGAAACATGGTGGGAGTATGGTTCACTTGGATCGCTTCTTCCCCAGAATTAGTAACAACAGCCACTAGTCAGCACGTGGTTGATTTGTTGGTTCAGATTTTTCATGCACCTCAAGAAAATATTTGGGAAACATTCTCAGCACTTTGAGTGAAGACAGCATCTCTAGTAGCTACCCTCTTTTCTGGTTGGTGAGTGGTTCATCAGGAGCAGGCCTGGGAGTTCTGAAGGCTGTGTCTATCATCTCAGTGGTTTAATTCTCTGGACTCGGTGCATTCCCCTTTAAGATAAGGTGAGCACGTTAGGTACTTGCTCAGGACCATCTCTGCTTTAATGGACTCCAAGCTGTCTAAGCCAAGAAGAGGACGGAGGCAAAGTGTATTTTGGGGATGTGCCTGAACTGTTGGGCTCTTCTTCTGTTCCTACTCCAAGTGAAGAGAAAAGATGGCCTCTGTGTTGAGCTATCTTGAATTCAGCATCTACTAGTTTTCAGCCTATCTTTTGAGCTTCAGACAGGAGTGTGAAGGGAAAAGCCTGCCCCCTATTCCATTGCCTTATTAGTTCTCATAGGATGTACCACAGAAACTGCTAATTGTCGCTTGAGGTGATGGGTGAGGGTGTAATTTCTAGAAGGACAAATCACACTCTTCAGTTCCCAGTCCCCTCTTGCTTAAGTAGAGTTCTGTTCACATCTAATAGAAGAGGAAAGTATGATAAATCTGAGTTAAAATTGTTAACATTTTCTCCTTAGCCAAAGAAGCAAAGGAAAGTAGAGGAGATTGGGGTTGGCCAGGTAAATGTTCATTCTTGCACGGACATGGTGTAAGTGAATTTGAGTTCTTTTGCTCCCTAGGAGAGCTTATGTGTGTGCAGGTGCCAGCCACCTCACAGGTTGGGAAGCCAGAAGACAACAGGAAAATTGTTCACTTCCTCTGAGACAAGGTCTTTTATTGGCCTGGAGCTCACATGTTAGCCTGGGGTCATTGGCCAGTGAGCCTCAGGAATTCCCCTGTTTCACCTCCCCAGTGCTGGGATTGTGGGTGTGTGCCACCCTACTTGGATTTTTAGTGGGTACTGGATGTCAAAGGCAAGGCCTCATGTTTGTAAGGCAAGCAGCTTACTGAGTGAGTCATCTTCCCACCCCTCCCTCAGCTTTTAGAGACAGTTTCTTTAGTATTCCTGGAGTTTTAGCGCCAAGTATTTTATTTTTGAGTATGAAAATGCACCTCCTTGCATCTCAAGTCCATGGACTTGTGTTTGTGCGTCACTTTCACAGAATCTCAAGCTTAAAATATAAACACATTAAAAACAAAAGACCCTANCATTCCTTTCTGTACCCCTCATGTTGGAGGGGTGATAGTACTTTCTCTAGAACTCTGCAACTTAGGTGTCTTAGAACTCCTGAAGAAGTTTATTGTTGTCTAATGTCTCAGCGTACCATCACAAGGACGTTTTCACACCAGCACTCAGTGTGCTTCCCTCTGTGATGAGGGGAGTCCCCACCGTGTTGTCTTTTTCTGACTGAAAGATGTGACTGTCAGGAAGCTGGAAAGCAGGGCTCCGGCTGAAAGAGCTCTTGCCTGGCTCTGCAGTAATTGTTCTTGGGGATTAGGTTGTTTTAATAAGCTGTGGTTGAAGGCTCTACTACCTGGTTGGGTAAGACATGTAGACATACGTCTTAGTGTCTCTGAGCCTTATTTATGTGTTGGAGATGTTGTATCTTCTTAGAATGTTTCTTGGACAAGTGAGTTTGCCAGTGTTGGGTAGGTTAATCCAGACCATCACCATTTCCCACNGGGCAGTATATTGACGTTAGCTAACCTACGTTTCCTTTTGGAACTTGAAGAATCAGGAGTGGGAATAAACAGGCACAGCTTTCATCTGTGTAGGTGGGAAAATCACGTTTCCACTTTGTTGCTTCTTGTGTCATCCATGGTTCGTGTTTTGTCCTTCCTCCCTGCCCTCCCCTGTCTTCTCTTGACTTACTATTAAAGACTGGCCAGCTCGTGTCTCTTGAGTGTATTTAGCACAAAAGGTAAAGCCAAACCTCAAGTCATGCCTGGATACGAACTGTCCATCTCAGTGCAGCTTGATAGAAAGGTTGACAGAGTGAGACTTCTCACAGTACAGAGCTCTCGGGGAAGAAAGAGCACATTTCATATATCGGAAGCAGTTAGAGTAAGAATGGGAAGGGCCTGTATTTGAGAAGATGGGAGTGGGGATAAAAAGGGACCCTTACTGTTCAGTTCTGGAAGTCACATGTCCCTTTTTTAAGTCAAGTGACACTTTTCTTGTTTGGGAGGCTAANCAGTTAAATTAACTTTGCTCTTATTGTTGGTGGATTTCTTCTAAATGATTTCACACTTGTCACAGAGACTCCTGGTAGCTGTACTTGATTTCCCAAACTCTTTCCCCTCAGAGTTAGGGAGGAGAAATATTCTAAGAGTTCTCCCTCTCTCTCTGTCTCTCTCTCTGTCTCTCTCTCTCTCTGTATGTGTTCACAAAAACATTAATAATATTGGGGTTTGGCTGGAATCAACTTCTCCATTGAAGACTTGGACACTTGAAGAGGTGTGTGTAACTGATGAATCTCTTTCAGTGGCTGTCAAAACAAGCAATGCTAACTCTTTACATGCCCTATTATAACTAAATGCACTTTGGCAGTCTGCAGTCACCTGCGTGTCTGTATGGAGAGCAAACAGCACACCCCTGCTCTTCTCATGCTCTCTAAGGGCTTTGACCTTCTAAAGGAGACACCACTTCCAGACAGTGAGACACAGGCGGTAAAGGTTTCAGTGACCATGTCTGTCAGAAGCTGACCATCCCCTTGACCATGTATTCTGTTATCTGTGAAATTGTTTTAGAACAGTGAATATTCTGTTTTTTTGTATCTGTTTTTAATTATTCTTGCTAATATCTTTCTAGTTGGCCCACTGTGCACTTGGCCATGTAGACGCAAACCACATGTGTTGTTGAGGTTCACTTCAGTGTTCTGATGGACTCCTGCTTTGCTGAAGACATGGCAAGGCTGTTTGTGTTCAGGGCATGGGTAAGCCAAGATGGCCCTGGTATTGGAGTCTTCCACAGTAAACCAGAACCTGGGCTCTTGGCAGGACTTTGTGGAGAGCAGAACATGGAAGGGTGGCAGATGCCCCTTTTCAGAGTGCCTATTGCTGCTGTAGGCAGGGAGAAGGCTGGGGTTGGGTCTTCTAGGCTAAAAGGTGTGGGCCTTGTGCCATCTCTGTTGGTGGAGGCTTCTTGTGCTGGCAGATAACATATTCTACTGGACAGTGAAGCCAGCACTTCTGTGTGATTTGGTCCAGGTATAGTGTGTTCCTGAGTCTCTCATCTTCGCTTTGCCTTCCTCTATAGTTTCCAGCTCCTCCCCTTTATGCTGTAAGTCATTATTGTCCGTCCCAGGAGCTCCCTCATGTCACCATCTTTTGACATCTTAATGCCCTCCTCCTATCCCCTTCTCTCTTTCGTTCTTGCCTCATTTATTCTATTAACTGTGATTTTTCTTGTAACAGTAAGGACTCTGTTTTTTTAGCCTTTATTTTATTTATTCATTGTAGCTCACACTCTATCTTGATCCCAGAGAATTTGCTGAACAGTTATTTTATGACAAGGATCTTGTTATGGTCTTCTAGTTTCAGCATGTTAATCAGTCTGATGATGAATGTTTGTGTGGAAAGAAAAGTAGGATGAGTGAGGTTAACAGCCCAGAGTGGGTAGAGGCTGATGGCTTGTGCTGCAATGCCTTGTCCTGCCTGAGCGAGCTCTCCTGCTGGACTGTAGTCTCTTCACCTCAGAAATGGGAAGAGTAAAAAACATTAGCTTCATCTGGTTGTGTCCTGTAAGCCACCATCACTGTTCCTATTCTCCCTCTAAGGACTCTAGGAGGAAGAGACGGCAAGCCATGGTTCTGAGGGACTCTTTAGCTGGAGACAAGGAAGTGTGTATGTGTGTGCCTGTGATCATGAATGCATTGTGTGTGTGTGTGTGTGTGTGTGTGTGTATGTGTGTGTGACTTCATGTGGAAGCAGAGGTTATATCAAATGTCTTCTTCTGTCATTCTCTACCTTATTTTCTGAGATAAGTCTCTCATTGAGCCTGGAGATCACTAAAGCTAGCCTGGCTGGCCAGCAAGCCCTAGGGATCCAGTTACCTTTGCCTTCCAAACATTGGATTTAAAGGTGTTTGCAGCCATGCCTACCTTTTTATGTGGGTGTTGGGGATCTGAAATCAGGTCCTCATACTTGGACAAGCACTTTACTCTCTGAGTTATCTTCTCAGCCCCAAAAATGTTCTCACCCGCTCCCCTTTCCGTACTCCAGTACCAGCCTGTCCTTAGTACATTCCCTAGTGACAGGTAACTGGTGGCGGGGGCGGGGGGGTACTACCTTTTATACCTAGAGACTCTCAGACACTGCTTTTGTGAGCAGGCATCTCCCCTGTTAAGAGATTAGAGTTTTAATCCTAAATGATATTTCATGGTCTAAGACTTAAATTTATATATCACCATCCCGAATAATGTATTGGATTGCATTAAACAGATTGTAGATTAACATGCAACTATAAAACAAATCATCAATGTGTTGTTGACAACTCTAAGTGCAAGTTCATATATTTAACTACATTTGGGGAATATTGAAGTGTTTAAAGCAGCTTAACGGGTTGATATAAAATTAAGCATCCTGTTATCTCATTTATGGGCTGGCCTGAGAGACAGTAGTGTGGAAGTTTGGCCTCCAGAAGAAGGAATACAGGGGAGACCATGGAGGTGGCCCTGACACCTCAGAAAGCCTGTCTCAGTCAAGCCACTGGGTAGCACCAGGAAGATACCGCTCATCTATTCAGCCTATTGCACCTTCTATTCATTTGTTAATGATGTGTTTATTTATATACACTATTTTATTTTTTTATTAGCGTATGTTCAGTGCAGGGCGTTGTTAGCAGGTTAAAGGTTCATGGAGGTCACAGTCTGGTCAAGGAGGCAGTGTCACCCACACATTGAAAGCCATGCCACAAATCAAGAGAAGGTGTCTGCTAGCAGTCTGCTGGAAGAGGCAGGAGTGCACAGGGGAGACAGTGGCCTTTGGATTGGTCAGAAAGATTTTAGGGCTGGGATACTTAAGCTGATGGTAGGAGGAGAGTTAGGGAGGACNATGGGAAGGCAAAGTTGGGAGGAAGCTTAGTGGGCATGTGGGTTGTGGTGCACTGGGACAGGTACTAAAGAGTGACACTACCTGGCAAAGTCCATTCTAGAATGGAGAGTCAGGATGTCTGGGTTATAAGCCTAGCTCTTCATGCCCTGGCCATGTGACCTTGGGGAGGTTCCTTTATTCTTTGTTTTTTTCACTTTTCTAATCTGTAAAATGGGAGTAGAGACATATCTACTTCTTGGGGTTGCGTGTAGCTTAAATGTTGAATAGAGCAGGAAAGAAGCATAAGTGGCATTCCCCTAGTGATGGCACTGAATTGTTGGCTGAGTGAGGGGCGAGGCAGGAGCCTGGGGAGTCAGTTAAGCAGTGTAAGTGCTGTGTAATGAGTCTGAAGACAAGGGTCCCAGTAAACAAAGGTGTGGTGCCTCAAAGCTGCCATCCTAATGTTCCATAGGATTGGAAGTTTAAGGCTAGCCTTCAGTGCTTAGTGAGTTCCAAGTCTGACTGTGGCACAAGAGATCCTGCCACACACTGAAACAAAGCAGAGCACGGCACATAAAAAGGAAACAAAACGGAGAAAGAAAAGACGCATCTATTTTTTCCTCATTTTTTTCCCTCTCAACCGGTTGCATGGCCCGTGGAGTCCATTAATGTGTGTTCTCTGCCTCTGATTCCATTCTTCTGAACTGTGCACCCTGAGAGAGGGATGTGTGAGGGAGCAGTGTGGCTACGTCAGGACTGGGGACCTCTTTTCCTCTTCTGTCTGTTCTACTGTGTTTAGACTTCTTAAAAAATACCATTTCCCCAAACTCCCATTTAACCTGAAGGTTAAATGATTGAAAACAGTTAGTTACACAATCTCTGGACAAAAAGACTGTAGTTCATCCTTCCTGCTACTGTGGGGTGAATAGGAAAAAGCCCAGTGTCGTTGGAGGGGAATTAGAAGGTGCATGCAAAGCCCACTTGCTTCCCTTTGTGTTGTGGGGAAGAGAGTCTCCCCTGAGCTCAGCAGTGGCTTCCCAGAGTTCAAAGAGAATGTGAAAATATGGAAGGCGGGGCAGGCCGGTGAAAAACATGAATCAAAGGGTAGCAACTAGACCTCAGAAAGATAATCTTGTAAGCCCGCTGTGCTCAGGCCAAGGAAGTGGAAAAATGAGGGAGCCTTGCCAATGCCTTCAAAGAATAAAATGTTTTGAAATGGGCAGTGGGCTTCTCAAAGAATGTTCTGTGGAACCCAAGTTCTAGGGAGGCTGGGGTTCCTGAAGTCAAGTGAGTTTGGGAAATATCCACGGATGACTCTTGGAACACAGTAGCACAAGACTTTCTGAGGGAAAGCACCTCATTGTACTTTGAGTGATCTAGTTAATTTTGAGTGACCTATTAATTTTGAGTGATTTAGTTAATTTCAAACATCCTCTCTCCCCATCTTTAGAAACTTATTTCCCCAACACCTTTGGAACATGAGTGGCTTCAGAACTCCTAAGACAGTGTTCAGAATAAAGTAGACTAAATAAATAAAGATGTTTGAGATGGTAGGCCATTTATCATGTGATCATGCTAGAATTTTCTCTGGGGAGGTGGTCTTAGGGTCTTCTTTCTGGTGATTGTGAGGGAGAGGCAGGCAGACACCTGTTCTCAAAGCCCTCAAGGGCCAGCACTTTGAGACCTTTATGGTCATGGAAGCATGTGGACTTGAGTGACATGGACTCCTGCCAGGAGCCCAAATTGTCTGCAAGAGTTGAAGAAGCTCATCAGAGGCAGGACCTAGGGGCAGGAAGGGGAATGGCTGGCCCAAGGCTAGCTGAAGAAGGGTGAACCCTGGGACTGGCTGCTCAGCTGAGGTGGCCCTGGGAGGTACATGGCACTTTGCTGGGAGTAAGGGCACATGTGGCCCTGTGGAACAAGAACAATCCGAGGCTGTCAGCTTTGCCCCTCAGGAAGTTCAAGAAGAGAACTCAGAAGCACAATGTTGACAGTATCTTCTTCACAAAGGTTGGCAGTTTTGTTCCTCTTCTGGAAGTTCCAGCTTCCTCCCCTTCCACAGAGCTCTCACCCCCTCTTTTGTTTACTCTTTCCTTTCCCTCACCCTGATCCCTTTCATTGTTGAGGGAGAAAACTAGGACTGCCTACTCTGTCATCGCCTCATTACTGTCTTGCCAAGCAAGACAGACTCTTCAGTGGTTGATCTTGGAAAAATCTTTCTGTTTTCTGAAGTCATAAATGACCTTCTCTTTTCTTCTCCCTCTTTTTAGGAGAGAGAGAGAGAGAGAGAGAGAGAGAGAGAGAGAGAGAGAGAGAGAGAGCGAGCGCAGAGTGTCTTCACTTCTGCTTTTCTTTCTCTCTGCACACATAGCCTCTCTCTTGAAGGTACAGGATACACCTTTTTGTGTTCCATTTATTGTAAAATATTGCACACATCTGTAATTATATTAGTCTTAAAATAAAACCTTCATCTACTCTTAGCATCTTTTGATGTTCCCTTCCCTGCTGACTCTGTTTTCTTGTTCCCACTTTACATTAATGCGAAGAGACAGTTGAGTAAATGCACAATGAACTTCAAAACCTAGTAATTGTTTTTCAGAAAGAATGAAACTTGCGAATTAGATATGGATTGTAAAAGAACACTGGGGCTGATTAGTGTTGGAGCGGGCGCCTACCGGACGGCTCCGACACCTGCCTGCCAGCACTCTGCAGAAATGCTGCAGCTGATGGCTCTGTTGTGCCCATCACGGACAACAGGGAGAGGTGGTGGGTGGGAGTTAAAAGACTCCTCATGAGCCACCTTGTCAGCCTCTCAATTCATGGGACGTCTAACATAAAAGGTGGCGAGGAACAAAGATGAGTTGCTTCCATTTTACAAGCATACTCTAGTTAGCTATAAAAATAAAATAAAATTATAAGTTTTTGTTTTTACCAGAGAATGAAGGGGCATGGAAGAGGTCTGCTGCTTTTTTTATAATGAGTTTTTTGAGACTTGGGGGCAGGAAAAGGATTCACAAGCCAAATTTCAAGCGACTGAAAAATTGCTTTCAGGAGAGAAAAAAAGAGAAAAGCCTTTTCCATGCTAACCATCTGCTTGCATCTTGTTTACCGCTGAGAGTGTCCGCATGTGCTTATTAATCATGCTTACACAAGTATCTTAATTACTCCCTGTGTAGCTGCTCTGTCTTGAACTCAGAAGTTGACCTTTCTCTTTTTATTCCTTTAAATCATTAATCATACACAATCAACACCAGCAGGGCAGAGTCACAGCGTAGGCTACCCAGATTCTCACACCTCACACCAGTCCCAGGCAGACAGGGAACGCCAGAGTGGCTGCTTCGCCAGCAGCCAGGCTGATCATAATTAATGGCTTTGTTGTGTGGAAACACTCAGGCTAGGGGAGGCCACTCCCATCACCACCCCTGGCATGTCCCCAGTGACTTCCCCTAGAGGCTGCCCAGCTTGAGTAGCCACAGCTGGAAATCCCAAAGGCTTCTGCTAGGGTCTTGCAGGAGACTGTGCGGCAAACTCTAGAAAGGTCTTGAGAGAGTCTGAGTGACCTTCTGAGAGAGGACACACCAAAGCTGCATGAGACCAATGCCTCGCACACTTGCCCGTGTGAATCTGTGGGACAGCCTGTAAAATACTGTAGACTTCTGGTTGAGGATGCCAGATTGGGGTCTGGGAGTCTGTATCCCACACTGCCCGGGTAATAGCCATGCTGCTGCTCTAAAGTCCACAGTTGGAATAACAAGAAATGAGAGGTAACAAACAGCCAAGGTCTTCCCTCTAGACCTGGAGATAATGATGAGAGACTGTTGCCTCTAGGAATATCCTATACATACATACACACACATATATAACATTACATATATAATTATTATGTATATGATTATATATATTATATATATATATATTGTGTGTGTATGTGTGTCCATGCACACGTACTTTCAGATCAATAAGGACTGAAAGAATTTTGGTGGCATGCACATGTGCTCAAATGTGGCTCCTGGATCCAGGCAAAAGGTAACACACATGGTATTGGCCTTTGCTATGGAGGGCATAGTGAAACTGAGTCTTTATTTTTAACCTTTTCATTGAAATTGGTAAAAATTGCTTAAAACAGCTGAAAAAAAATCTACTCCAGAAAAATAAAATGAAATGCCCCAAACTAAAATCATAATAAAAAAGAGGACTGAGGCTCAGGTTTTGTGAGAAGGCTTCTCAGTTCCAATATACCAGACAGATTGCAGGATGTGAAAGTAATTTAGTTCCTCTCCCCTGCTCTCCCAGCCTTGTGGGTAGATGGGAAACCTGGAGATGTCAAAGGAGAGGGGAAGGTAGACCAGGGCCTCTTCCTAAATGGCAGATATTTAGTTCCCCTGGAAAAATAGCTGGAATTTTCTACCCACTGCCATGATGTTTACATTTTAAAGTTCAAATTACAATGTGTTAAAATTATATAGCACTAAGACACACAGAATGTTGGAGAATGTTGGTTGACTCTAGCAGGGATGATCCAGGAATAAAATAAGAAGCATGTTCTAAATAAGGCTGGGGAGCCCGTGTCCTGCCCAGGGGAAGCTGGGTATATTATACACAGGCAGGGGAAGCTGGGTGTATCATACACAGGCAGGGGAAGCTGGGTGTATCATACACAGGCAGGGGAAGCTGGGTGTATCATACACAGATGCTCTGTGCTTTCTCATTGTTCATCATTTCTGAGGAAACAAATATGGAGACATGCCACACCGCCTTCCACTGTTTTCGATTTCATCGAAATAGTGGGATAAGGGTAAGGGTGAGGAGGAATTTTATTAAAAACGGAATCTTAAGTAAAAGCAAAAAATCTGTATTAGTGAAAAATCNCCTAATTAATTCAGATAAAAACTTCGTCATCTCACATGCAACAAGAATACACGGTTAACTGGGTTTATTATTTACATTAAAAATTACTTGTTCGTGAAATAAAAAAAAATCAATTACCCAGAATGAGGTGAATTAAGAAAATGTTTTATTGGTGTAGCTGGCCTTTTTTCAGCTGGTTGCCTTTTTGGTTTGTTGTTGATTTATGAAGTGAAACGTGTGTCTTGTCTCTGGTGGGGACGTCCTGTAGCCTTCCTGCATAGTTTTGTTTTTTTGGCAGCCTGGGAGAGTTCCCCGGTGAAATGACCAAGGGACATAACTCACTTTTCATTTGCTAAAGCAATAACTCATGGGGACATGCACTTACGAAGTCTGTGAGGGTCAGAGCTAGTGCCTTTGCGGAACTTGGGCCTGCTTGAAATTTCTCTAGAAGACTCTGTGTTCTTAGAATTGTGTGTGGATCTCTCGGTGCAGGCTGACTGAAGCATGGACAGCCTGGTTTGGCTACAATTCTGCTTTTGCTTTTGTCTGGTGTTGAGTTAGCCAGCTGTTTATAGGAAAAACTAAGAGTGCCATTTTCTGGGGGCACTCTGGTTGTGTAGAGAGCTCAGGGCTGAGATAGAGGGGGCTTCAGCCTTCCCAGGGCCCATGTCTCAGGACTGCTTCTCCTTCTCTGAACCTATTGTCCCAAGCTTTCCTTCCCCTGGTGAATCCCAGGGTTATGGTGATGGGGGGTAGGCATCTTAGTCTCCAATAAGAGGTATGTAAACATCCTTTGTATGAATTACCTTTCTGTTGCTGCAATAAAAGACCATAGTCAAGGCAACTTATAGAACAAAGAGTTGATTTGGGTTTATGGTTTCAGAGGGTTAGAGTCCACAATGGTAAAACAAAGGCATGGCAGCAGAAACAGGAAGCTGAGGGCTTGCACCTTAAACTGCAAGTACAAAAAAGGGAGAGTGAGCTGGACATGGCATGAGTTTTTAAACTCAGAGCTTTCCTTCAGTGAAATATTTCCTCCAATAAGGTCACACCTCTCAAACCTTGCAAACAGTGCCACCAATTAGAGATCAAGTATCAAATGTCTGAGACTTCAGCAGACACCTCATTTGAGCTACCACATCTCCTGTACAGCAAAGAGAGTACCTGGGTAGCAGTATCTAATTTAGTTTATTCGAGGTGGGAACTTGGGATACCCATAGCTTTAGCTGTGTTGGCCAGAGTTGAGAGCCACAACCTAATGTTGTGCAATGCAGGTCATTGCCTCTCTAGTCACTGAAGAGGTCTATCACTTCAGACTATTGAGTTCTAACCCTGGAGCTACAGCGATGATCTCAGGGTGTCTGCCTCTGAGATGCCCACAGTCAGTGGAGAAGCACAGTCTATCATCCCAGCTCAGTGCGAGTCTTGACTTCGCCAGAGTTCCTTGGTGTGCCTTTGGCTTTCTTGAATGTTGCTTGGTTTGTCATCACCACTTTGTATATCCTCTGTGTGTTCTTCAAATCTCATTCTGGGATGGCACAGCATTCTGAAAACAGGTTATAGAATATCCATTTATGATGAAACCTGGCATAGTTGTACACACTTGTCATTTCCAGGACTTGGTGGGTAGAGGCAGAAAGATGAGGAATTCAAGGTTGTCTTTGGTTGTATCTCAAGTTCAAGGACAGCCTGGAAAAAAAGGGTCTTGTTTCAAAACCAAAGTGAGACGAAACAAGAGAAAAATGCATCTAGGAGACTATAATATGTATTCATTTGGCTTTGTAAAAGAGTTTGTGCTGGGGCTTCCCTGGAGGTCCTGTGTAGCGCACCCCCCCCTTAGTTCTCTGTGCCTCCCATTACCTTGGACTAGGTTTACAAATCTGTATGTTGTAGGCAAGTGATACAAATGCAGGCAGTTCTTGTCCATAGAAATGCAAATGAATTGTATCTTGTATCATTGTCTCTTGCCCTGTGGCTTTCAGTTTTGCATCTATTTGTAAGTTCATTTCAGATTTCAGGCAGCCTGGCTATGGGCGGTACTTAGAATTCTTCCATACATCTTAGGAGTTCTCTTACTAATGAGAGGACTCAGGGAAATTCATTGCATATGCCTGTGTTTGTCAGAGAGTCACCATTTCACCTTATTTGAAGCAAAAGCAGATCTTTTAATGAAAGGTATTCCTATCTTTGCCTGTGGAAGTATGGACACTTGCTAGTGGTTAGCAAAATCTGAAAAGAAAATCGAGATTGCATTCTGGGTAAGTGACCATGAGGGTTTCGGATGGCACAGCTGGCCTGTGGCACGTTGTATTAAACACAGCTGTTAGAAGAAAACACAGTTAGGTTAATGTGTATCTGTTTCCTTGAACTCAATTCAGTCACAGTCTGTGACATAGTTTGAGAAAAGGAAAACCCAATTCAAATGAAAATACCATTAAATGGTGAATTTTGTTCAGACCAAGAGGAAAACTGGAAAAGACTGGTTTGGTAAATGTTTCATGTTTGGAGTGGTAGTGGCATTAGCGCTTTGGTGATGAACAAATATGGCATTTTGACCAGCATATTAAAGATTAAGGCAGTATGAAACCTCAGAACTTCAAGGCAGTGCTCCGAGATAAGATACTTTTAAAAGCCAGTCAAACCCAGAACTGTGTAGTTTTTAAGCATATCATTAGGCCTCAAACATAAAATTATAAATTTTTTCTCTCTGTGGATTCCCGAGGATGTTCCCACCGACCCAGGCTGGAGAAACAAGCGTTGGCTTGATCAGTCAAGGTAAGTCCAGGCTCTGTCAACACAACTGAATTGCAGTTAAACGTCTCTTGGATTGAAAGGCAGATGGATGGAGAGGAAGAATGGTTGCATGCAGAGATGTGGGGATCTGCAGTGCTGTATTTCCCCAGGAGGCAAGAACTAGGGTGATGAAGCCAAAGCACCAAAGTGCAACTT
>LZPO01097121.1:6783-16843 GCA_001675575.1 Neotoma lepida
TGGCAGGAAAAAGAAAATGATTAATTTTGGCCATATGGTCTAAACACCCAGTATAAAGGTATAACCAGAATTAAAATGATCCATGTTTCTTTAACAGTTTAAGGAACTATAGTCCTCAGACATGATACATAACCATGAGAGAGATTATTTGGACAACAATCTCACTAATGATTCTAGTGCTGACAAATATATCCATTGCACAGACACAGGACAAGACCTTAACTTACTTTAACACTGCAGTGCCTATCTGTAGGGGAAAAGAAAACAGTCCTATATTCTTAAATATTCAGACCCAATCTGTAAAAACTGTATCTACCAACCACAGGACACTATCTCTGGAAGAGCACTCCTCATAGTGTTGTGTGTCCTTCTACACTCTGACTCTTCATGGTCAGTGATTAAAGGAGATTGTCACTTGTCGTGTTGTCAAACTCAGGTTTGAAAAATTATTC
Organism: Neotoma lepida; assembly: GCA_001675575.1. NCBI lineage: Eukaryota > Metazoa > Chordata > Mammalia > Rodentia > Cricetidae > Neotoma > Neotoma lepida. The sequence goes on from LZPO01097121.1 coordinate 7,236, forward strand.
AGGGACACCCAAATGATGTCTCTGGGACATTGTGATGATCCTATAAAAAAAAAAAAAGATACTCCTCTTTTAGATTACCAGTTATCTGCGGCTGTCTGGTTGTGACTCTAACAACTGGCATCTGGATTTTACTCAGGTTTGGTCCATACTGTCCACCTCCACTGGCCATTGCACCTAGTACATGGGCAGAGGTATCTACTACATTTATTACTGACAATGAAAAAATTACTTTAACTACTTCTCTTACGAAGTTTCCAAGTGTTCACTCCTTGTGCAGCTGATTGTCCAGTTATAGTTTGATCTGTCAAATATGACTTAAATCAACTGAGACATAGAGAGGAGAATTTCTCTGATGTTATCCTTCTGTCGTAGTGTACACAGAGATGTGCTTTTCACTGCCAGACCCCAGGCCTTAAGCTCCTCATGTAGGCTGGTTTATTTCCTCTGAGTGACCTCCTAAACTGCTAGAGAAATCATCTAGTCATCCCAATACTCAGCTGCAATGTGTGTTCATAAATTCAAGGTTGCCTGTTTTGAGGCAAAGATGATTATTTCTACATTTGAAAACAAAAAGATCATTTTATAGATGCAGAATTTCAAAACCTGAACATTTCAAACTCCAAGTTAAAAGCTCAACAGACTGGATACTAAAATGAGGCCATCCTAGTTAAGGGAGGGAGACGGTCGAACTTTACATTTTGAGCTCTTTGCCTGAGGAAACCTACCACTTAGGTTCATAGGAACCTCCTTAAAGCAACAAGAAAGTAAACATTTACAGAGATTTGACAGGTTATGGTTTAATAATTATCTGACTGGACTACACAGAAAGCTCAGATCCCAGACCCTTGAGCTGCCATTGCTGACAGGCTGACACACTCTCATTGTTTCCACAGTGAAAATCGCATCTCCTGGCACCAGGCAGTTCCATCTACAACAAGAATAGAGGAAAGCCACCATGAGCACTGCAGGCAAGGTAGGCATCCCCTCTCCCTGTATGTCATGCCATGGTTGTGTCAATTTCTTAGGCTCCTGCAGGACATGTGATCTTACGATCTTCCCCTCTTTCCCTTCACTTATCTGCTCGTCCCTTCTCAGTTTTTTTCATTACTGCAGTAAGTAGCATACAAACTCTATTTCCTAGTTCCCTATTCAAAGATGAAGCCCTTCTTAAGGATTCCTCACAGGCATGGATAGTTAGCTAAAAGGGGTGCAAGGACTGCAAAAAAAATCTAGAATATGACAGCTCAAGGAAGTTTCAAACCTACCCTGGCTTCCCACCAGAGGAGGTGGCACTGAGGGAGAAAGTTACCTGAGAAATAGAGACTCAGTAGGTAATAGAGGACAAGACTTGTAAGTAAATGAAACCACAGAGAAACTATAGAGGCAAAAAGACCTCCCATTTGATCATCTCCAAGAAGCCTGTGTGCATGAAACACAAGGCTGAGGCAGAAAGTGACAGGAAATAGGACTACAGAGACAAGGAGAGATGGTGATGAGCAACTGGCAGAAGAATCACTTCTAATACATCAGCCTGGGAGACGACTGATGCAATGATAGGGAGGGTGCATCTGAAGATGATAACACAGCCAGTGGAGCAAGAAGCTTTTTTTTTTTTTGGTTTTTAGAGACAGGGTTCTCTGTGTAGCTTTGCGCCTTTCCTAGAACTCACTCGGTAGCCCGGGCTGGCCTTGAACTCACAGAGATCCGCCTGCCTCTGCCTCCCGAGTGCTGGGATTAAAGGCGTGCGCCACCACCGCCCGGCTTTTTTTTTTTTTTTTTAATCTTTTTTTTCTTTTTTCGCAAGAAGCTTTTCCAGAGGTCCATGTGAAAGGCAACAGAAGGGTCCAGACCACACACACAGAAGTAGCAAGAAAGAAAAGGAGAGCACAGATTGCGGAAAATGTGTGACTGTGGACAATGAAGGACAGAGAAAAATTAAGGCTACTTCCCACATTTCTGTCTTGGATGAGTGGTTGGATTTCATGTTTGAAACAGGGAAAGCAGATGTGTCCTGTGAACTCTGAGGTACAGCTGAGAGAAAGAATGGCTTGTTTTTCTATTAACGTGTTGAGTTTGCCGTACATAGAAGACATTCAAACAGCATATAAATGCTTGTCTAAATCTTCGGGAGAAATCTGTCCCATAGATATAGTTTGTACAAGTCATCTACATAAAAGTAGTGGCTGAATACATAAAAATGGAAGGTCATTTATAATAAGGATGATGGGCTGATATCAGAACCCCTAAGAACTGCCTTGGCTGGCTGGGCGGTGGTGGCGCACGCCTTTAATCCCAGCACTCAGGAGGCAGAGGCAGGTGGATCTCTGTGAGTTGGAGGCCAGCCTGGGCTACCGAGTGAGTTCCAGGAAAGGCGCCAAAGCTACACAGAGAAACCCTGTCTCGAAAAACTAAAAAAAGAAAAAAGAAAAAAGAAAAAAGAAAAAACCTGCCTTGGCATCAGTAATCTCTCCAACACCAATCTCCAATGATTACATTCCCATTTATTCATCACCACCATCAGACGGCCTTCACTCTGTGCTGTAACTCACTGCTTCACTTCATCACCACCATCAGACGGCCTTCACTCTTTGTGCTGTAACTCATTGCTTCACTCCAAGATCTCTCATACCTGGGATCATAAATGACCCCACACTGTAATATCATCACAACTCTGAAGTAAGTGGGCAATTTCTTTCATAATAATAGCAAATGCATGGCATCTAACCAGAAGTGGTGGCATGTGCCTGTAATGGCAGCCCAGGGAGGTGGAGGCAGGAGGATCATAAGTTCAAGAACAGCCTGAGCTGTTCTTACTCAATAATAGTAAGACTGTTTCAGAAGAGAGAGAGAGAGAGAGAGATGATAGACCTATCCATCCTTTTCTTATATGTGTGCTTTCCTATAAATATGTGATATTTGTTAGACCAATTTAAATATAGAGGATGAAAGCATAAGAAAAATTTATATTGATGTAAGACCCACGAACTTCAGTATATATTTAGATTTTTCCATTCTTTTATTTTCCTCTTGAGTATAGATGAATTAAGTACTTTCTAGTAGTGATTAATATAAGAATCTTCCAACTTTCATGACCTACTAAGTCTCCCTTTCTCCCTTCATCTGCTGTACCCAGGTGATCAAATGCAAAGCTGCTGTGCTCTGGGAGCCTGGAGCCCCACTGAATATTGAGGAGATAGACGTGGCCCCACCAAAGGCAAAGGAAGTTCGAGTAAAGGTAAGACAAAATCCATATTTCCACATCAGAACCAAAGCTGTTCACTATAAATTATATATCCTTTTCAGAATTTCCTACTGAAAAAGAACGCTAATTTTTTCCTCTGTCTAGGAAAAGTTAGAGAGGGTTAGTGTCTGTTCTTACTGTTAAGTAGAATAAGAAAACTCATTCAGTGGGATTTTTCAAGCTTGGTTACATACTTGGAATCACTGAGGAGCTTGAAAAACACTAATTGCCTCTCATCCCTGAGATTCTGAAGTTAGGGATTGATTGGTTTGGGGTGGCACATATCCCCAGACGACTCTAACCGGCTCCCAGAGAGCTAAAATGCGGTTCATCTGACTTATGGTTCAAGGTCATTAGATTATTTCCATTACAGTGGTGGAGAGTATGTATTATTTACAGACGGACTACAGAGAGATAGTTCTAAGTTACCTTACCTACACAAACCATACCCTCTTCTCAACTAACCTTCTCTGGTATCTATTCTCTACTGAGTGAGAAGGGAAGTATTTAGCAATCCCTNTCAAGTATACTCCAACAAGTATACTCATACAACTAGTTTTAGACTCAAGACACCCAGCCACTGTCTAACAAGGTACAGTCTGACTCTCNCACCTGTGCATTTGAACCAAAATATAGAGCAAGGTAGGTGAAGGCAAGCAGTGGAGGGGACTGGGGANGGTGCTGCTAGCCATTATTATCCAAATGATTATGATAAATAAATGCAGGAAACCTGCCTGCTGAGAATTAACAGGACAATGCCAGCTCTAGTGTCAGAACCAGAACAAAATGATGAACATAAAAACAGTTTGGCTGGTGCAGTTCTAGACCCAGGAGGTTTAAATGCACTTCCTACAGTTGTGTCACAAACGCAACACAGTTGGGACTTATAATAAAGTGGGATTGTTAACACAACTTTTAAATGTGTTTTGCAAAATAAACTAAAACTTTAGTTAAAATAGGTAACATTACTCTTGTCTTATGTCTCAACCTTTTAATTCTATAATTAACTGTCTTCTTCCACACTCCCACCCTCAAGCTCAAGGAAGGGCCAGGTAGGATCTTTGGTATCACAGTCAGGTTCTTTCAATTGGAATCTCCCCCTTAGGCTCAAGTGTTTGAATACTCAGTCCTCAGTTGATGGTGCTGTTTGTGAAGGTTATTGAGGGATGCAGCCAGAGGAAGACACTGGGGACAGGCTTTGGGAGCTCATAGCTTTACCTCACATCTAGTTCCTCTGATTCAGTTTCCTGCTCTGGCTGTCTGCTGCCATGCCTCTCCCTCCGTTACTTGAGTCTCCCTCCGGAACCATAGCACAGTATAAACTCTTCCTTTTGTGAGTTGTCTGGGCTGTGATAGTTTACCGCGGCAGAGGAGAAGTCACTAATGCACACCATGTGCTTCTCCAGCTTCTCACTGACTCCATTAAACTGTGACTCAGCATTTGATCTTGGAAATTAATTAAAAAAGAACACTGTGTTCCTTCACACAAATAATTATTGACAGTTGTCAATAATGAGAGCTGAGTAGAAGTGAAGGAGCTAGAAGCCTTCACAGAGCAGCAGATCTGAAGCTCCTTCACAACAGACAAATCTCAGTTCTCCGTGCTTTCCACACAGATGGTGGCCACAGGAATCTGTGGTACAGATATAAAAAATCTGGACAACAAAAACCTTGCCCGGTTTTGCCCCATCATCATGGGCCATGAGGGAACTGGAATAGTCGAGAGTGTGGGAGAAGGAGTAAGCACGGTGAAAACAGGTAAGAAGCAACATCCGGCATAGAGAAATGGTAAGTTGTGGAACCCACAGCAGAAAATCAATTTAAGGGCATCCCTTAAATGTGTCATAATGAAGCAAACAAAAAGAAAGGTGAAACACTACCCACTTCTCAGAGGGGGAGTCACAATTGTCTCTAAATTACACAACAATTATAATGAAGTTTAGTCTTCACATTTATATCTTGAAGAAGAATGCACCAAATCTAGACCTAATGAAGACACAATGAGAAGAAAACAATGACAACAAATGAGTAAACTGGGGTACAGTACTAAATAATTCTTTAAATAAGGTGAGGGCAATGGCCCACAATGTTTGGTTGGGTCTTTTGGGTCCCCTTGACCAATAACTTGAAGTGAGGTGTACCTTCACTGGCATTGGGAGTTTGATAGTCTATGGCTCCTGAAGGGAACACTGTCACCAGATGTTTGGAAACTCAATTAAAACAAGATGTATGTGGTGTGTATGTATGTGTAGATATGCATGTATATGTATTAATGTATGTACAGATAGGAATGTGTATATGTAGATATATAGATATGTGTATAGATATGTGTGTATAAAGATATGTATAACTGTGTATACAGATGTGTAAATGTGTGTATAGATATATGTGTGTATGTAGATATATAGATATGAGTATAGATATGTATATGTGTATATAGATATGTATAACTGTGTGTACAGATATGTAAATGTGTATAGATATGTTTGTGTGTACAGTTATGTATAAATTGCATATATGCATGTGTAGATGTGTGTATAGATATGCATAAATGTGTGTATAGATATCTATTTGTATGTATATATGTATATGAGGGTAGATATATAGATATGTATATATGTGTATGAATATTTATTATTTGTTTATGTTTATTTATTATATGTTTATTTTTAAGTTTATAAAATAATGTTTCATTATGGCTTTTTCAAATATTTTGTGTTATTTATTCTTCCTCACTCTTTCTTCCCCTCTACTATTCTATTTCCCCCTCTCCAGTTTAATCCTCACTCCATTTCTTCCTTTTCCTCCTTTATAGCATCTTTGTCCTCCTCACTAGAACTCCTCCTCTCTGCCTTCTCCATGGTTCTACTGCAAGCCACAAGAATATATTATAGAGATTCAGCTGTGTATATTAAAGTTATACCTAGAAAAGTCAAAGAATTTTTCTAGAGGGAAGCCATTTATCAAGGAATATTTGGTGTTATTCAGCTTTTAATATATATCAGCTGTCTTCTGTTATGAAATTCTTGTGTGGTCATGTACTACTAAGCCATATGGCAAACAGAATAAGCTTCTCAGACCTACTTCTGATCTACTAGGTAATACCCCTACAGAGCCTAGGAGACAGGCAGACTGTAGATGCATAGCTTTGTTTCTTGTGCATATGAAGCTCAAATCATCCCTTTCCTTCAGGCCTAGTAGCATTGCAGGGCTAATGACTCAGGACAATAGGGCTTTTTGCATAACCAGGTGCAGTAAAGATTGGAGCAGAATTCCTGGTCCAGGCAGAGCAGTGTGGCCAGAGAGAAGAAAACAAGGCAGAGTTTCTATAGATGGTAAGGCAGACTGGCTCAGGCCGAGGAGTAAGGAGCAAGGACAAGTTCTGCAGACTGTAGGTGGATTTGTATCAGGTCAGGAAAGGAGAAGAGGGAGGAAAGATGGAGGACATAGGAACAGGGGACAAAGATGAGATTGAAAGCATAAGTGCTTAGCTACTATTAGGGTGTGAGAGGACATTAAAAGAAGGGACAAAGAGGAACTGAGTGTCAGGACAGAACTAAAGCTGTATAGATAGACGTTTGTCTTACAGAAATAAAGTAAACAGACAAAAGAGCATGGTGTATATAGATTTCTTTCCCTCAGATAACCCCATGCCAGACACAGCGTCTTCCCCAGGATTCTGGGAAGGATTTCTCAAGGCAGCCCCCTGGGAAAATTCCTATATGGTTCCTTTTGCTTTCCTGGCTTCTAAGGTTACTCCAGGGTTTATATTCAAATCCAAAATACAAATTCACAAACATAAGAGAACACATGGTATTTGTCTTTCTGGGTTACCTTACCAGTATATCATCCAGCTCCATCCATTTACCTGTAAATTTCATGAATTCGTTTTCTTTGCAGCTGAAAACAATACCACTGTGTATCAGGATCATGATTTCATTATACTTTCATCAACTGAAGAACATCTGGGCAGCTACCATCTTGTCACTATTTTCAATAAGTGAAAATGAATATAGCTGTGCAGTAGATTATTGAATCCTTTGGTCTTAGGATGAAGAATAGTTTAGTTGGGTCATACAGTAAAAAAATGAGGTTTTTTTTTTAAATAATTCTCCATGATAATTTCAAGAATGGCTGCAAATCCAGAGTGGATTCCAGTCTGCAGTGCCACCGACAGTGACTAAGGGTTCCTCTCTCTGCACATCTTCACCAGCATTTGCTGCCAGTTGTTTTCTTGATCCTAAGCCATTCTGACTTGGGTAAGATGAAATCTCAAAGTGGTTTGCATTTGTGTTTCCCTCATTTCTAAGGTTGTTGAACAATTTTTTAGCTATTTCTTGGCCATTTTCACTTCTTCTGAGAACTCTGTTCAGGTCATTAGCCCATTTTTTTAATAGTTTTTTTTAAAGATTTATTTAATATGTATACAGAAGAGGGCACCAGATCTCATTACAGATGGTTGTGAGCCACCATGTGGTTGCTGGGAATTGAACTCAGGACCTCTGGAAGAACAGTCAGTGCTCTTAACCTCTGAGCCGCCTCTCCAGCTCCTCTGAGCCACCTCTCCAGCCCCTCTGAGCCACCTCTCCAGCCCCCATTAGCCCCTTTTTTAAATTTTGGGTTGTTTGTTTCCTTGATCCTTTGTTCTTTGTCTATTCTGGATATTAATTTCCTATCAAATATACACCAGGCAAAAATTCTCTCCAACTCTGGGCTTCCTCTTCACTTGATTGATTGTTCCCTTTGTTGTACAGAAGCCTTTTGGTTTTGTGAGGCCCCACTTGTCAATTCTTGGCCTTCATTGCTGAGCAAATGAAGTCCTATTCAGAATGTCCTTTCTTACACTGATATCTTGTAGAGTACACACTATGTTTTCTTCTAGCAGTTTCAGTATTTCAGATTTCACACTGAAGTCCTTGATCCATTTGGAGTTTTTTCTTTCCTTTTTTCTTTTCCTTTTTTTGGGTCTAATTTCAATCTTCTATATATGGACATCCAGTTTTCCCATCACTATATGTGGAAGCAGTTATCTTTTCCCCAGTGTAGATTTTTGCCAACTATCAGATGGCTATAAGCATATGCACCTAAGTTTGGGTCTTCTATTCTGATCCACTGACCTACCTGACTGGTTTTATGTGAGTATTATAGCTCTGTAATACAAACTTAAATACAGTGTGATAATGTATACAGCATTGTTCTTTTTGTTCAGGATTGCTTTGACTATCCTTGGACTTCCATATGAATTTAGGATTTTTTTGCTTCTATTTCTGTGAAGGATGTTATGGGAATATTCATAGGGATTACTATGAATCTGTAAATTTGTTACCATGGCAACTTTCATAATGATTCATCACTAGTCCATGAGCATGGCAGTCTCTTCCCTTTTCTAACGTCCTCTTCAACTTCTTTCTTCTCAGTTTTGAAGTTTTCATTGTAGAGGTCTTTGACCTCCTAAAACTAAAACCAAAATAGAAGAGCCTAAATTCTAACAAAGCTTTTAAATTAAAATTTATAATAAATTGCTATATTTGGCAGTAACAGACAATGAAGCAGTTAATAAACGCATTCCAAGCAAGACACTCTGATTTTCTCCTCCTAATTTGAACATAGAGGTACAAAGAGCACTAAAAAATTAGGAATATGTTTGCTCTCCATGGCCACAAAGAGAGAGATGAAGTACAACACAGTGCACAGCTTGTGGTCAATCTTCCCCCAATTCTGGGCCTCATTCTTTGAGCACTATATCTATTTTGACTCTAGCCCCACAGTGGAAGTTAATGTAGAGGACATAACATGTAGTTGAAGGCTGTCTTAGTTAGGATTTCTACTGCTGTGAAGAGACACCATGACCATGGCAACTCTTATAAAGGAAAAACATTTAATTGGCATCGCAGATTGTTGTGGCAGGGGTGTGGATCCGTGGAAAAAAGACTCAGATGCACCTTAAGAATGAATCTAGCCTTGCATGGCCTCAAAGGACTGAAGTTCTTTCCCTTCGCCCAGGACATTTTTATTTTCCTCTATTTACAGTTTAGCCAGTTAATTTCCATATGCTCAAAGCAACCTGAAAGGAGCTCCCAAAGATAAAATGCCAAGTGCAAATTCCTGGATTTCTCAGGTACCACGGTTTTCCAGGTTTCCTGAACCAAGTTTTTGCATAGGCTTTGTATCCTTGGGAGACTCTCAGACAAGATTCACACAGGGCTTATCAAAAGGGCTAAGAGGCCGGGTGGTGGTGGCGGCAGCGCATGCCTTTATCCCAGCACTCGGGAGGCAGAGGCAGGCGGATCTCTGTGAGTTGGAGGCCAGCCTGGGCTACCGAGTGAGTTCCAGGAAAGGCACCAAAGCTACACAGAGAAACCCCTGT